>PVJL010002104.1:0-60042 GCA_004026885.1 Lyroderma lyra
TGTATTGACAAGGCCAAAAACAGATGCAATTAAAAACCAAATTATACACATAGGTAAAAGGCTTGAGGTAATAACAATGAGCATAGAAAAAAATTGCAATTATTTAAATAGTTACAGAAGATTGTTGACACACATATTCATATAGATATTGTTCATGTACATATATTAACATTTTTATGTGTATAAACATATGTATATGGCCTTTTTAGCACTTCCAAACAGTAAACTTGGTTGACTGTCCACTTGGTACAAATTCATAATGAACAATCCCTCTGATACCAAAAAAAGTTAGCAACATCATTTTGACTCTTGATTTGGACTGATGGAACATTTTTGGTCATGGAGAATTGACTGATTTCTATTGTACACTTTGATGCTTTGTTTCAGGGTCATATTGGTACACCCGTGTTTCATCACCAGTGATAACATGGCCCAAAACATTGTCGCACCTATCCAAAAGGTCTTGGCAAATTTCAACTCTCCTTTGCCTTTGTTCATCTGTGAGCTCCTTTGGGACCATTTTTGCACACACCTTTCTCATGCCACGTTTTTCAGTTAAGATTTTCCTGTGTCTCTATTGGTGTTTACTTGGTCTGCTATGCTTCTCACAGTCAGCCAGCAATTTTGACACACTATTTGATAAATTTTTGCAATAGTTTTGTCAGTTCTTCTCATTACTGGCCTCCCTGATCTCTCTTCATCAGTGACACTTTCTTTCCACTCAGAGAAATGTTTCATCCATTTATATACTGCTGCTTTCTTCATGGTATCATCTCCATAAACTAACATGTCCCTTATTTCAAGTCTACTCTTGCCAAATTTAACAAGAAATTTAATGTTTGTTGGTTGCTCTAATTCAAGCTCTGACATTCTTGCGATGGCACACAAAAACATGCAACAGCAATAATGAAGTCCACTCAGCAATACACCTCCGCAAGGCGACAGGAACAGAGCTGTGAGACACAGACATACTGAGACTATATAACCTTACTGAGCTGTCTGTACAGTGCTGCCAATGTAAGCGTGCAGTGGCAAGTTTGCAAATTTAATTCTCAGACCTCATATTAGAGGCAAGTTAGCAGGCAATCTCTAATGCTATACACTGTTTAGGGCCCAAGGGCTATAGAGTGATATTTCTATAATACTTACAGATTAATCTTCTCCAGATATAAACTTTCCCTTATATAAATTGTCTCAAGATCCACATTGTAGGAATCAGGATTTTAGTAGTGCAGAGAAACTGTTTGACCAAGCAATGTACTCTATTACAGTATTAGCAGCAAAAACCTGAGATTTTGAACATTATAATTCTGAATCATGCATTGATGTCTCAAATGATTTTGTAAATTAGGAGGAAAAGGGTGGTTATAATTGAAAACAAAATAATAATTAATTACATCAATACCTGTACTCTCTTATCAATTTTTTCTCCATATACTATACATGCAAAATTATTATAGGCTTAATTTCTAATGGTAAAGCTGAATATCATTTTTAATTTGCCATCATCCCTTTTGTTTCAAGAAAATAGGCTTGCTTGAAAATTAAGTTTCACTCTCTAGCTAAATGTAAAGAAGCATAATCTCCCAGTTCCAAGTAGCAACTATTTTTATGACCATAAAAAGAACTAAACTTAGAGTGAAAGGAAGAGTATATATAGAAATAAAAGGTGATGCTAGAAACCTAGGTCTGTGAAGACATAATTGAACCACTGACTTAACTCGCCCTGAAGTTTCCCCTACATCTGAACCTCCTATCATCTGAATAATTCAGTCCCTATTTCTTGAGATCATTAAGCTATATTTGTTGTTGTTAATTTAAGGTAAATATATCTCAATTGATTCAAAATAAGGCAGCATTATGGGGGCCTTGCAAACAGTAGATTCTAAAATACAGAATTACCTGTGAGGCAGAACTAATTATCAGGTATTGAGGACCTGATAATTCCTGAGAACGTCATTGTAAAGTTGGTTAGGCGGCTGCATGTTATACACTGTTTTCAGGCCAAGAGCCAAACAAAACTACAATATTTGTGCAAATGGTAGGGAAATTATAGAATGTTCATAATTTCTTGTGACCTTTGACAAGTATGTAAATGAATGGGACTAGTTTTGATTGAAGATGGCTATCTAAAAAATTAGAGTAAATAAAGGACAATTTTAATAAGAGGACTTTTTTGCCTATTACTCCATACAAGTTAACTGAGATTTCCATAACTTAAAATAATTGGGAGAATAGGGAAAGCTTGAATCCTTGATGGCATCTAGCAAATAAAGCAATTGAATCAACCATCATATCCTAAAGTTCACCTTACTTCTGAACTTTCCAACTGGAGATAATGAGATTATTACTTGTTAGACTTCCTTCAGATTAGGTTTCTAATTCTTGTATTAGCCAAAACATCTTAACTAATACAACAAAAGAGTCTATCTGCTTGCAGAACTGAGAATAAACACTGGGATTAGCCTTCAAAATAATTGAAAGTCAGTCCTTTGCTGTATTTGCTTTGTCATTTCCAGTAAGTCATACGATACCTAGATTGTGATAACATTGAATAAAGGGTCATAGAGGATGCATCATAAAGGATTTAGCAGAGTATCAGAACCTCAGTTAGAACGCTGAGGTTCAGTATCACCGGGATGTGTTAGTTTAGCTGGTGGTCATAGCAGGCATCACAAGCCCTTCTGAGATGCTGTCTGCACTTTGATGATTAAACTGGAAGCTAGAGATGGGCCTAAGCCATTTAGAACTCTTTAGTAGATGTAGTCAAAGGATAAGTCAAGACAAAAGCAAGGAAATTGACAAAGTGTGGGAGATATTTGTGTGATCTTCCTCTTATTTACATAGCTAGCCCTATAGCTTTGGGATGTTAAGGGTAATTCATTATTACATTAAATCCTGTTACAAAATAGCCTTTACTGACATTGTTGAATAATTAACTCCCTTGAATTTGCTGCTGGTTACTATAGACATATACTACCTGGTAGCAATTTGGCTTCCTACTAAGCACACTCCTGAGACACTGACACAGCCTTGGCTATCACCAGTAGTCACCACTTGTTATTGGTTTCTTCTGTTTTCCACAGAAAAACGGTACTCACATTCTCAGATGTAATTGAAACCCAAATAAGAAAAACTATTCATGGGGAATAATGGTCCAGATATAAAACAATAAGATAGGGGTCATTCATGCTTCATCATTTGGCATTACTATTAAAAAATAGTGCAATATTCTGCAATTCAAATAGACAATGTCATGTGCAACATAGTCCCAAATCCATGAAACCAAACTCTACATCTCCCTTCATTGTATATTTGGTGTGTGTGTGTGTGTGTGTGTGTGTGTGTGTGTGTTGGTAAGAGTGTAGAAAGCTATTTCACTGAAAAAGGATATTTGATGACACACGTTCTAAAGTGGATTTTTTTGTTTTGTTTTGTTTTGTAAATTCAGCTAAATTAATTATTTCTCCCTTGTGCTAAGAAGAGAACATTGTCATGTCCCTTACAGTTTGGATAATTCTAAAATAATTCAGATCCTATAATCAAGAATTAGATGTTATCCCAGAATACCAGTAAGCAGTCTGAATGGTTTCATGTCATGGCTTTTTCTTTGCCTTCCCTAAACCATACTGCACCTAACTTACTGTGAGCAAAGTATGAAACTCATATTCAAGAAAAGGGTATTATATATTCCTTCTTCCTTCATATCTAGCTTTTCTATTTCTCCTCCACCCAATTTGATTCTGATTCCTCCATAGTTGGAGCCTGAGGACAGAAAAGATAAAGATAGAATATGTACTAAAGTTCTTAGTTAACATATAATGTGAGAAAGCATCATACTCTATGACCTTAGGTACTGGGGAAACCTTATGCTCTTGCATGCTATTGTCATGTGTTCTTCTGAAAACCAAATATTCACTGCAAACCTCTCATCTTCAGTTCCTTATACCTTCTCCCTGGTTCCTTGCTTCCTAATATACTTTCCCTTCTATAGTTAATATTACTGCTGCTGCTCTCAGGTGAGGTCTGTTCACCTTTACTCTTAGAAAAAAAAAAATCCTAGATAGGCCCAGGCTGACTCTGTATCATTTGTGATTTCTATTGGGTTCATAGGCAAAAGAAACATACTGTTTGCCTTAAGAAAATCTGTTAAGTACAGGATGGTGAATTTGGTCATCCAAATTTGGTTCATCCCTCAGCAACTTGCAACTCTCTTGATTTTAGAGCTGAAAGGTGATGACAGATTCAGGTCTACTTCTAGGGACACATTTCAAGTTCTCTAATGAATTTTATTCAAGTGTCATTTACTAGACTTATGACAAACAGCAACACCAAACCTTTACCCTCTTTATCACGGTGTAGGAGCTCACAGCTCAACAGAAAACAGCGTATTTCTCTCTGTGCTTCTTTACTAAGACTTTTTAAGCTCTTATAAAGTGTGGTTGGTTGCTGCTGGAGAACAACTTCTACAAACTTGACATGTGGAGGTTGGTTGACAGGTTTTTTGTCATTAACTTTTTGCAGTTCTAGCAGAGTGGTCTTAATTGGAATATAGTGTCAATTGTTGTCAAGTCTCAGCTAAAACTGATCTTGTATTTCTAAATATATCTCTTTTTCTTTTTTGAAATGTGTATAAGTGTATATATTCCCGAATATGAACTTTATCTTTACTGGTATATTTATGCCTAAGTGTCCTTAACTACCTTCTTAGCTGCCAGGCTCCTGATACATACATATAAAAATAAATGATCAAAGTTTTCAGCCAAGTGGAATAATAGGGATCAGATTCATCCTTACTTTCAAAACAATGACCAAAAAATGAAATAAAGAAAAAGGTGTGTGACACAATAATTGCAAGCAATGGTACATGGGCCAGCAAAATGATTTCTGAGAGAGGAAACAAAAGAAGTAAGCCCTAAAATTGCCCAGACTACTGCCTTAGGAGTGTCCAGTGTACATTTTAAATATTAGTGAACTTTACTTTCCAGTGAAAACTCTATTAGCATCCCATACTAGATTTGCAAATTTATAAATACATAATTATAACTACTTATAATTTATTAAAGATGTTTTTCACTTCATACTTTTTTAATGTGGAAAAAGACATATTAATATTTATTAATGGGCCCAAATATTATTTGTCTCACTGTAAGAATTAATAAATCAAAAGTGGATCAATTTAAACTATGCTAGCAATCAACGTCTCAGTGTATTACCTTACTTGGAAATGATCTAGATTTTGAATGAAAATCTATTATTTAGTTAACAATATAAAGTTTTATCTTATTTACATTTATTTAAATTACTTGTTTTTAATGTGCTTAGATTAGACATCAGAAAGCTAACCATCACCTAAGTTATTTTTCTTGTTGACAGATTCTATCTCTAGCATAGAGATAGAATGAGTTTATTTGAATAGTAAACCCAGATAGAAAAAGTGGTATGTTTGCATTGAATTTAATGTTGACAATTCTGAAGACATACCTGCCTTTATTAAATTAACAAACTTAAAATTATTTTTTTATTTACTAATAATTATCCAAGATCATGTGAACTTGAGAGGTACTTGGTTTAGAGTCTATATTTTTGAGACTCTTAGGAACAGAAATTTTTCTTTAAGCTAACTAAATGGAGCTCTTTTAAGAATATTACACAAAGCTACAAATAAATAAACATATAGACAGACACAATAATTTAAATTTTTACTTTAAAATTTTATTTAAAATTTTAGCCCTGTTTCATATACAATAATATAAACCTCAAAAGAATATGTGGATTAAAATTGTGTTTCCAGCAAATAGAATGAGTAAGATTACCTGCTTAGATGGCCAAAGATTTTTTACTAAAGATTTTCTATTTGTATGCTGTAAGAATTTTTGTAGAGCTATTTTGGAGTCATATTGTATTTTAGAAGCTCCTGCATACGAATCAAAGAATGCTTTCCATTGTCTCTGGGAAGTTGGGGAATCCTATCTTTTTAAGGGTGCCCCATAAGGTGGACTGCCTTATCAAAGTTATACCTTCCCCAAAGTGACAACTAAAATTCCAAATTATCCAAAAGTTTACTCGTTTTCCAACAAAAAGACAACATCCTGGTCGTAGAGGGTATACATACAGGAAACAGGAGTTTTGGAGGAAGGTAGAGAAAAAATTTTAGTCCAGATGGAATACATCTTTGCCTTTAGATTCTCTAAGATGTTTTAAATATGAGGGGCCACCCTATTTTATAACACTGATTTCAAAACACAGGGAATCAAGCATCTTCTACCTTGCCTACACCCTCTGGCTTTGAAGAGAATAGGATGATTTACTATGAAGCTTCAACAACAACAATGAATACAGGAATGTACAATGAAGTCAGAGAGCTCAAAACACAAAGAGAGGCATCCTCGAACTCCAGGGTCAGAAAGCTTCCTGTCAGTGAGCTCAGTGGGCTCCGTGGGCACCAGCACTCCATTGTTCACTGAACTCACAGTCCTTAGGTCTTCTTTGGGATTCATTTCTGATGCCAGAAACTGTCAGACATCTAGAAATAGTAAAATAAAAACACAAAATTAGTAAATAATATTTAGTAAGAGTTTATTGTGTGTGTGAGAACAATTTGCAAAGTGGGAGCTGTCAAAATTAAAGGCTGATACGAAGCTTAAGGGTATGAAGTTACAGGATGGCTTACAAAATGGAAATGAGGAAGCTGTTACTCTTTACCAGGATTGGTTATTAAAATGTGGCTTTCAAAGTGATGATCTCATACCATTGGTAGGAAGATGACTTAAGTTTCTATTGTAATTATCAGAGGCATTTACAAGAAATAGCAAATTAAATGAGCTAGATTTTGTTTGCTTATTGCGGCTTAAATGGTTTTGTCTGTTCAGGGAATTCTTAACTCCAGTGTCCATTTTGTATTTAGCTTTAAGCATGAGGACTCTTGTCCTATTTCCTCTATTCAGAGGGACAGATTGGCTCTAAGAGTTTTAGGTGCCTGAATTACCCTACTGCAGAGTTTTAATGTACTTTCATAACTGAGGTTTGCCACCAGGTAAGGCCAGGAAAAGAAAAACATCCTTGAACATCCCCCCCTAACCCCCCACCCACTCCACACACAAATGAGTGTCTCCCACATACACTAAAGCTAGCAAAGCCTTAAAAAATATTTTCTTTTTCAAAAAGATGGGTTCCTCTCCAAGTCTTTGTTAACAACACATGTTATGCAATTTTTTTTTAAAGCTGCCCTTGTGTCAAAGCTGGGAGATAATGAGGAAAAGAAACACAACTCAGAAACTCATTGATGGTATTTTTGTTTTTGTTCTTCAAATTTAGCTTTGCTCACCAATCTGCCTGCTAATACTTTTTAGAGTCCTCACTTAGTATAACCTCTTATATATATAGGTAGAAGTACTTTGATTCTTCACTACATACCATTACTATTAATATTAGTTACCTAGGCAAAGACAGGCAATTCAGAAGAATGTATGCTTCAGAGCCTTATTTTATGATCTCTTTATATCTTTCAAAACACAGTCTTCATAAGGAAGTTTCCTGTAGATGGTCCTACTTCCCACAAAATACTTCATTTATTTTTCATGAGATCTATCCATGACTCCACCACTGGTGATCACTAGAAAAGCAAAAACATGGGTGCTCTCTTTCCTCAGCATCACATTTGTCTTTAATTTCCTGTTAGTTATGTGTGGAGGAGGGCCATGAAACAGGGTTTCATACTGAATTGCCCGGGAAAAGGGAGTGGAGTGGGACTTGTGTCTCCCAAATTCAGAAAAGTAAGTAGATTTCATATTATAAGCCTCCTATTAATGTACACTATCTCTATTGCCTTACCGTCCTAGGAAAAATTTGTTTTAGTCATTATAAAATAACTCCTTTTGTGTATGTGTGTGTGTTAGTTTTTCAGTTTATGAGTGTCAGTCTCCAGGCTTTGGTTTTATGGTTTTGGCATGTGTTGAGGAGGCTGTGGTGACATCTTATCCTGCTGTATAGGACTGAAAAAAATGTGTGAAAATATATCTTAAATCCTGATACATATGAGGGTTCAAAATTGTTATTCAATATAGCATAAGACAACTGTGATTTCATAAAATATGTTAAACATAATATTTTTAAATTAAAACAATTATTTCAAATAAATCCAAGTACTCAAAATGGGCCTAAAAAATGGATTCTATCTGTGACATTAACATTATATGTTCTTATTTAGAAGCTTTTTGTGTAATTGTTACCAGTGTTTTCTTTCCATATCAGGTAATTACTTGACTGCAGCATTTTGTTTACTTTTCAGTTACCCTTCATGTCACACTTTCTAAATGCATTTTATTTTTCTTATTGGGATTTGGCAAATTATTCTGTTAAACTTTATTTCAAAATGACCTTTAAAGACCTCTAGTATGTCAGTTTCTTCACTGTATTGATTTCATGATGCATTAGTTGAATCTACTATTGCAAATCCATCAGAACACTATTTTTTTTCCCATCTTTGCAATTTCAGTTTTGATATAATTAATAAAGCCTTACAACCATAGAGTTTACTCTGATTGTTAAAGTTTTCATGGTAAAAGCAACTGTTTCTTGAATCTATTTTCTGTTGAGTGTTTATGTCTAAGTTAATAGTTTGGGTGACCTCTTTTAAACAGAGGAAAAACTAAAAACTCCATTGGCCAAAATTGCATTTTCTTTGTTTTTGTAAAATCCTGGTCTTAAATATGGAATAAAATTTTGGCATATATTTATTAAAATTGAGTTATCTTTTAATTATAAGAACAGATTTTTTTCCTATTCTATAAAAATAAATTTTTACAAACAACTGAATGAAAGCATCTCAAAAGAGAAAATGGCATCAAACACGAGTAGATATTATCCTTCAAAATATGACTGATCAAGATAAATGTGGAAAAATTTTAATATTATATATCTCCCAAAGAAAGAGCATATAAAAATAAAACACCATTTATAATACCATCATTTATTAAAATAAATAAATTAACCAGGATTGTTGAAGAATGAAGAAATGAACAGTTATACATTTCTAAAGTGAATTTAAATTGTATTAATGTGTGTATGTATATGCACACATTGACAAATACACATATATATAAATGGCTACATATGTAGATATGTGTAGGTACAAATATATACACATATATAAACCTATATACATACATACAATTTAAGTTCATATTGGTAGTGAATATATATGTTCACCTAAGTAGTATATACAGATATAGGTGTACCTATATAAGTATAAATACGAATTATTATGAAGGATTTTACAGAAATGTTTTTTGTGGTCTAGGTTAATTTCCTACTCCAGTCCTAGAATCAGTCATTTGTCCAATGAACTCTGGTTTCTTTAATTAAAGAATTATACAGAAACCAATATCTAGTCTGTAGGTGTGTTCATTACCACCAGAATGTCATTGGATCTAGACTATCTCAGCTGAGAGAACAAAGAATTATGTGTATACTGACCTGTGTATGTAAATATTTCTGTATGTGACCATCTGTATCTATATTAAGCTAAACTTGAGTTCATACTCATATCTCCATGTAGCCATCTTTGTAGTATCATACAGAATAGTTTCATAACCCTAGAAAGATCCCATGTGCTTCACTTCTCAAACTTTCTCTCTCCAACCCTGGACCCCTGGAGACCACTAATATATTTACTGTCTGAATAGTTTTACATTTCCAGAGTGTTATATAATGAATAACACAGTATGTAGTCATTTATGATTGGTTTCTGTTTCTTAGAAATACGCATTTAAGTTTCATCTGTGTTTTTTCATGACTAGATAGCTTATTTATTTTATCACTGTATAGTTTCCCTATACAGTGATGAACCACGATTTGTTTATTCACTCATCAACTGAAGAGCATGTTGTTTGCTGCTAGATTTTGGCAATTTCAAATCAGCTGTATAAACATCTGTGTGATTACTGGAGCACATTTATAATCTTCAATGAAACTGCTTAACCTGTCTTCCAAAGCGGTTATACCAATTTGCTTTCCCACCAGCAATTAGTGACCCACTTTCTTTGAGTGCCTGTTAAGGTAGTCTATTACACTGATTAAGTTTTGAATATTGGATCAAACTTCCAGACCTCTAATAAATTCTGCTAGCCATAGGCTGTACTTCTTTTTATACACTATATTTGATTTGCTAATATTTTGTTGAGGATTTCTAATATATACATTTCATGCTCTAAATATTCCCCCCCTCCCTCTTTTGTGATTTATTTGTGGTGGGGGTGGGGGGACAGCAAACTATAATACTAAGTTCCTGGGAAGCAGGATGTATATTTGGACAAGTGGGTCTTTTTTATCTCTTTTTCCTGCATTTTTCTGACTACCTTATCTTCTTAATATAGAAACAACTGTTAATGGATCATGACTAATTCATTTTCTTGTATTTCTTTTCTGACTACCTTATCTTCTTAATTTAGGGACATCTATTAATAGACCTAACAGGCCAGTTCCTTCTCCTACATTCATTCTCTGAGTACTTCCTCTTTTTAATTTAGAGGCAGTTGTAAATGGATCAGGGCTAATTTCTCCTTCTCCTGCTCATGTCTATCTTCTTGCCTAATCTACCCAATCCAATAAGTACATTTCTAATAAAAAGTTATCTTAGTGTTTTAAAATCCCTTCCTCATATTTGCCTCAGTTTTCTCAGAGTATTTAATTTCCTCCATAAAAATGGGAACTTTTGTTGTTGTTGTTGTTGCTTTTTGGTATGTGGGTAGCTCCTTGGCTGGGAATCGAACCCAGGCCGCAGCACTGACAGCGTCAGCGCCAAAGCCCTAAGCCACTACACCATCAGGGAGCTCCCAAAATGTGAATCTTGCTTGAACCAATTTGGCTATGATTCCACCCTCATGCTACCGTAGTGCCAGACAATTTGGCCCAGGGCTGAGCCATATTTGCTGAAAGTTTGGTTTCTAACAGTAGTCATCCTGCAAATTGAGCATAAATTCGCAATTGTGAGGCAACCATCACCAAATCACCATGTTTGACATCTTGAAAATTAACAACATACTTTAATTTTTAAAATTTGAGACTGCTTGCTGTGTTCTAGTATTTTAGCATCATGTAAGACAGTAAGCAGGTAGATTAATTATCTCTAGTTTCTCCCCTTTGTTGCTTTCTCTTTTTTTCATGCCTGCTACTGAGATTTTGATTCATCTTGAAGCCAAGACCTTACATATAATACCATCATTTTTTTCCTTTTCTAAGATTATTCAGAATAGTAGTTTAAAGGGCTAGTCTAGTTTTTCTTTTCTTATGATTCCAGCAAGCTTACCAGCTAACAGCTTTTAAACTGTTGTTCTGCTAAAAAAAAAAAAAAAAAAAAAAAAAAAAGATATCTGCCATCTTTAACTTTTTGGCATTTGTCCCCGAGTTCTTACAACCTTTAATATTTAAGAATTTTGGTGATTACATCAAAATATCTGTTTTTGGTCTCTGTTGACTTAACTGTTCTTATGGACTAATGTTTGTTAAAATATATAATTGACATAGAGTTTTTTATGTCTATGTTGTCTGCCTTTCCTTTTTATTAATTTTTATTAAATTTATTGGAGTGCCTTTGGTTAATAAAATTCTATAGGTTTCAAGTATACATATCTATATACATCATCTGTACATTGCATTGTGTGTTCACCACAAAGAGTCAGTTTATCTTTTCAAATATATTTAATATCATTCTCTTATTTATGTCATAGATATTCCTTAAAATTTTTTAAATTAATTTTTTGAAGCAGTAATTCTATTTTCCAGGTTAAAGTATCTCTGGGCTTCTACTCAATATTGACTCAATATTTTTTTTCTTTTTTTTCCAAATTGTACCACAAGAATGTATGCTCAAACAACACTGCCACCCTGATTTGGAGGGCTTTTTGAAACTTGCATTTGATAGCATATTTGGAGAAGTTTAATGAATCCTATTATACAAGACACCTTTAGCTTAGTCTCTTGCTAATAGTTTCCTTTCCTGAAGCAGTCAATTGTTACCTATTTAATGAATCCAGCTTCTAGCACTTCAAACACTAAAAGCCTTACATTCTTTCTCAATGCTGAAAGGCTGACTGGTCATGCGACATACTGCTGCCATGCCAACAGGCTGGCAAACATCTATTTTCAACTGACAACATCTCTCCTGCTGATTTCGCCCAAAGCTTTTTCAATTCTCTTGACATTCAACCTACAAAGTTACTATTAGAAAGTGATATAATCATTAAGAATTACATCCCTTCTTAATCTCTCCAAACTTATTCCAAAAGAAATGCACAGACATTATTTTGTCTTAATATTTGTAATCTCAAACTCTTCAGGGTTGTATAATTATTCCTGGGAGGTGCAATGTGTGAGCTGTTTACATGAGATGAATGGAACCATGAATTTATAAGTACATGCTCCATTACACTCATAGTGTATTGCTCCTTAATTTACATCTTGCTTGGGGCCATGCAGAAGATTATTCTGGCAATTTATAAAGAGGTATTCCAAAATCCATAGATTCATTTCCCACAGCTCCATTTTATCCTGTGATTTGAAAACCATTTGGTGGGCAGAAGTTTCACCATGCATTTGTCAGATAAATTTCCCACTTATCATATTTGGCTTATGGCAACATGGTGGTTTTAGAAGAAGGAGAAAGCATAAAGCCTGTGACTTACATTAATGGGACAGGAAAATGTGGAGCTAGAAGACAAATAATATAATTACATTTTTATGAGCAATCATGTAAATATATTACTAAAAATGTTCTTTTTAATGGCATAGTCAAATGGAGAAAGAAGAAAAAGTATTAGAAGCCAGACTAAAAAAATCCTTTTATCTGACTTCCAGAACACTCTAAAAAGTTGAAAGCATCAACTTTCTGTCTACCTAAAATGTATCTAATTAATTAAAGATATCATTAATCAGGATCTTACTTGAATAAAATAAAAATATTAAAACTTGTGAAATAAATCTTGCTTCTAACTGAAGTGAATAACTTACTTTAGAAGAAAACAAGATTTAATATGCCAAAATTAGCATATTTGCCACTGAATTTCTGTTTTTAAGCAGTTCAAAATTATTAATTTCTGGAAGAGAAGAAAGATATGTGTGTATATATATATATGTATATATATGTGTGTATGTATGTATGTGTATATATGATATATATTATATATAATATACATATAAATATATATATTTGATCATTAATTTGATCAAAATTTCAGACAGCACTTGAATGCAAAAAGTAGAAAATAATACGAACTAACCTGAGTTTTCCACAAATTGCTGGTATGTCTTTGGGAAAGCTTTTCAAGTTTTCTTTACATCTGATAGATCATCTGTAAAACAAAGTAGCTAAAATAAAAGTGGTCAGAAGAGCAGATTTGAAATGAGAATTTATTTTGTCGAAACTATTCCCAAGCATATTACCTGTAATACAAAAGAACAAGAGAATATTCTCTTCACTTGACTGATGCTAAGTGAATGTATTGTATAGAAAACATGTGATTTAATGCTTATTCTTTGATAATTATATTGCTTAGACCAGTAGGTTGCCAGAGTGGAAAAATGCCTCTGTGAATGTCTTAGGGAATATTTCTCAAATTGTACAGGCTCCTTGTCCTTTTCCATACTTAATGACTCCCAGATATCTCTTGCATTGAGGAGGTTTGTGGAACAAAGCTGAAGAAGCACTTGATGGCCATGTGTATTTTGAAAGCCCGTAAGATATTTAATATGGCTTCTAAATAACAACAGTTTAGATTAATTTAACTTATTTTGAAAGTATATGTAACTGTGTGGAGGGTATTTTCCCACCATCCCAAAACATGAATATCAAATATATGTGAACAAAGTCCCCATATGTTTTCTTTATTCATGAACTTTGTGCATGTAATTCCTGAAATTCAATCACTCTTAATTATATCTTTAGTGAATTACCACTCTTGAACTTGAAATAATACTATGCAATAAATCTAACCTGAACTATTTGCTCATCTCATACCTCTCTACATTGTTCCCCAAAATTTCTCATAAATACCCATTTAGATATTTAGCATATCTTTAACATGTAGGACCTTTTACTTCTTCCATTTTTACATGTTTGTGGACATAAATAATGAGAAAATTGTTCTCTAAGAAAAGGTACACTGAGGCTGTGGCAAGTTTATTTCATTGATCCCAAATAAGATGACATACTTCCTAATCTAGGAATTTTGTGAATATCCAGATGCTTATCCATGTCAGTACCCAGTAATAAACAGAAAATGAACATGAGACTAAAGTAAACACAAATATACCACACTCAAAAGTAAATTACAAGTTTATTATAATATACTAGACAGAGCACAAAACATGCCCAGCTTAATCCTTGCCACACCTAATGAGGTTTATAGTACTTTCTCCATTTTAGTGATGGGTTTAAGTAATTTCTCTTAAGTAGAGTTAGAACTCCAGGTGGCCTTTGAGAATCATCAGCTCTGTAAGATTCAAAGTGCGTGGGCACCAGTTATGCAGCTCATCTGTATTAGAACCCCTCCTTTGCAGCTGACCAAGTAGACAATCTTGGTGAAGCTACTGATAACTGCAACACAGGCCTGAACACTGAGTTGTGTCAATAACAAATCAATTCTGCTTGTAGTAAAAGTATATGGACAATGGGATTATAGCAAAGTGTTTGGTGAGTATGAAAAGAGAGCAAGAGGGCTTTAAGAATTTAAATATTCAACCACTTCAAGCTAGTATTGTCCTATAGCAATAGTATCACTGGTTATTTCTCAAACAAGGCAGCCTAGTTCTCTTCAAGTATCCATAGACATCTCTTTCAGAAAAAAATTCATTGATATTACCATTTATTTATGTATGTAAAGAAACAGTTATATGGATCTCCAAACATATGAGGGCTGTCGGGAAAGTCTCCAGCCATATATGAAAAATAGAGGCATTTATGGCTGAGTTTTTCTGGACAACCCTCGTGTATAGATATAGATGTCCACATATAGCAATGGAATTTTGGAAACACAAAGTAGAGCTTCCCCAAATTTTTTCTGATACTGCAGATTCATAAATGACTCAAAATATAAAGTTCAAGGGAATTTTTAAAGGAAAAATTAAAAAATTTGATCTGGCCAATAAGAAGAAAAATACTCACTTATAATTCTTAGCGGCCATACACAAAATTAAGATCTTGTTTGGGGGGCATGGAAATTTTTAACATTAGGTGATCTAGAATCTGTCTCCTTGCAACATAAATTAGATGGATAATAAAAATATTTAGTTCTTTTCTTCTTCCATAGACAAGACTTACTTCACTGTTTATTCTGTATTTCTTTCCTAGAACAAATATGTAGACTTTCTTAAACTTAATTATTAATATTTTGTTCTCAATGCTATTATTGATAAACATTGATATATATTGATTATCTTAAACTTTATTTCATTTACCTCTTTAAAACCTTTGAACCACTTCCCCTCTTCATAGAATAAAATAATTTTTATGGTGTGCAAGACCTTGAATAATATAGTCATTTAAAAAATTTCTTCAGGCTCATGTTCTATCACTCTCTTCAAACATAAAAGACTTTGTGCAGTTCCCTCAAAGTTTTTGTAGTTTTCCTAGCTCTGTTCTTTGAACACACTGTCCTCTTTCTGGAACATTTCTATTTCTATTCGGTTTTCTAGCTAAATTTCATTCATCTTTCAGTGCATACTTTGACTATTACTTCTCTAATAAAGCTATACTCAAAGACAGGTAAACATTCTATATGAATATTTACCTATCGTATTTTATTTCAATACCCAGTACTTTCTGTTTGTTGGAAGAGCTTTTCATACCTTTAATGATTGACACTTATACATTTTTAATAAAAAAATTGAGTGGATAAATCTTATTCTATACTTTTATTGAATTCTAAACTCATTTTCAAATAATACATTTCAAAAAAAATGTAGATAAGGTAACATCAGGTTGAGTCCTTTCGCAAAAGTAACCTTGTCTCTTTCAGATGTTCTTTCTTTTTTTATATTGGTAATTTTTCTTTAAATATTGATTTCAGTATTTATTTTTATCCCATTTATAAGTAACAGGTTAAAAGAAGAGTATATTTTCTCCAATATGTAAATATTAAACATTGTAATTTAGTAGGATTCAAAATTATTTCTTTTTTCTCATCTTTTTGTTTTCTTCTGTTTTACTTACAATATTTTAACTTCTTAAATCTATGGTACAACTCCAGTTTCTTTTATATTTCATGACATTAATTATCGAAAGTTTTCTCCCCATCATTGTTGCCATCACATTGTCTTCATCGCTCACATGGAGAGAGGGCATACTTGACGTAAGATATAATCTTCACACTAATTCTAAGATAACTACAAACATTATCATCATTTCTTAAAAATCTTAAAAAATAACCTTAGGCAATTTTTAATGTGATTTCTTCATTTAGCAAATGTTATGAGCAAAATTTAACCCAGGAAGCCTGTTGGGGACCTGTACTATAATTGGTATTCAAAGAATATGTGTCGTGGTGTGAGATTGTCTGGATAGTCAATAATCTTTCTGTGTATTCATGATACACTGTAGTAGTGCACTGAAAAGCTGAGACACATCTTGAGTCAATGTAGATCTGCCTTGTAGAGAGGTTTCTATTACTGGAAAACATAGTTATCAATAACCAAACACATTATGATATTGATAACCATTTTTCTTTTTCTGAGTCTGTATACTTTCCATGTGGCTATGTAATCCTAAATTTATTTTAGCAGTGTATGTGAATAAATACTTAACATGAAAATCAGTTATCAATGTACAGGTCAACATTTTCATTAAATGTAATATTTTTATGAATCATAGTGGCAATTGGTTTAAATAATAGTTTATATCTTTTGTTAACTAATAAGTAGTTGCATCTTGTCAATAACTAAAGAACATGGTTGTCAACTATGTCAGGATTTTTCTCAAATGTGAAAAGTACAAAGAATGTACTATATTTGCAAAATGACATCTATTTTGCAAGTTTTAAAGTGTTAGTCAAGAAATAAAATTTTTAGTGTTTTAGAAAAGAATTTGATTATAAAAAATGAAGAACAGATTATTTGAAAAATAATATAATTATTATTTGTATATAACTTCAAATCAGTAACCTCTCTTATTCTCTCTCTCTTGAAAAAAACTCAGTTCAATTATTAATTTTAAGAATATTAGATATCTCCCTTTTGAAAGTGTCAACAAATGTAGTGGAATTTATATATTAATAAAATATAAATGGAATTGTGCCTCCTTTTTATAAATGAACATAAGGAATTTTAATCAAAAACAAAGAACCATTAGAAAGGATGCATGCTGTCTCTTGACACAGGTTGATTATATTCAATTATTTCACAGTACTTTAAAATAAGAAATAGAGAAATGAGTTATTCAACTCTCAAGTTGGGCATTGGAACAGTAAAGTTAGTGAAACCAGGTTAGAGTTGACACCATTGTACCAATCCTGAGCAAGCTAAATTTGGGTAAGCAGAAACCATACATTGAGCAGAATTAATATAATTAGAACAAAATAAAGTATTTCTACAGTGAAAAACAGGAAATAGAGACTAGGCAGCCTAGACGTTAGGACAAGATCAGGTATCTAACGTCTTTCTAGTTTGTGTGAGCTCTAATTGTGCTGCCTGTAATTGGGTGCCTGAAGAGAGTTCTGTATTTTCTCAATTAGCTGACTTTGTAACCTGGGCTTATCTGAAAGATTTTTGTACCCTTGAAACCAAATGTTTCCCTACTAAAACAACCTCGTACTAAATGATGTATCTGAAAGTGTGTTTTCATATAATCAAATATACTTTAATTGCATATAGCTAAACTAAGCTGTCTCTTTTGGATTCATGTAATATATAACAAGGATAATTCTTCTTAATGTGTATTCATAAAGTGACTCAGTGCTTTATAATCATCACTCCAATTGTCAAATTGTCAAATGAAATGTATATTTCTAAGCCTTCAATATATTAAGAATTCTTTAAATCAAAACTTCATAATTACATTACTAATTGTTGAGAATGACAAACACAGAATGAAAAATATTTGTATTTGTTTTCTAACTATAAATACCCCTAATAAGTTGGAATGTGTAGAAAGGGAATCTATGTTCTAGTTTATCCTAACTGAAATACCACAGTAAGCCTTTACAAGTACAGCTTATAGGAGTGGTGGTAACAAGAAGGCTGGTTTTGACAGGACCAGCACCATCTTTAGACCCAGATGGAAGCGGCCACTGTTCTGAGCTCTGAGCTTGAGAGCCCTCCATCCTGATAGCCCATGTACATGACCTCATCCATAGGGAGAAGAATCCTTCAGTGTAAAGGCAGTGTATCCACCTAGATACCATGTGCCTCCTTCCAGATCACTCTCCTACTAACTAGAAACTGAAATGGCAGTCCAAATGATCCAGAATGTAGTTCTGAAATCTGCATGGATGTCACGTCCAACACAACACAGGCAGTGGGTGAATGGGAAGGGCGATGTTAAGTGATGAAAGACGGTAGCCCAAAATATATTATAAGTGGTGCCAAGGGGTTCCAGCCTCATGGACTGAGTCCCAAGTTGGGCCAACACATAGCTTTTATTGGATAGAAAGTGGAAGTGAGGCTTGTGTGGGGAAGTAAAAACCTTCCTCTTTCCAAGGTCTGTGATCATCACACCTTAGGGCTGTTCCTGAAAGTCCCCATCCTGTTCCATCACATATTGTGCCTTTACACATATACATAACCCCAAGGCATGGAGTCCTTGTTATTATATAAACATCCATTAAGGGGGGAATGGCTGAGCTCATCCCATCAGATCAAGGAGGGAATGGTTGAGTTCATCCCATCAGATCTCAGGCTAAACTATACTGGAAGACAAGGCAGCCAGGAGACAAAGGATTAACCTCAGAAAGGGTGAGGGTCTATGCCTCACCTCTGTTGAGCCCAAGCTCTCTCCTGATGGCCCCAATATGACTGTGCTTGTCTTAGGTTGTTCCTCCCTTGAGGAATCTTACCCGTCATTGACTAACCAGCCATCCTTCGGGGCCACACAGGGTGGTGTGGGGTGTGTGAGTGAGGGAGGAACAGTACCTCCGAGAGAGCTTCAGTTCTGTCTCCTAGACATTCCATGACCTCCGTGGCCTCCACGCCCAGCTCCTGCCTTAGGATGTCATGGGGAATGCGTGAGGGGACAGACAGGTCTGCAGCTGTATGGCAACACATGGACATGGCCCTGTTTCCCAGTGTAAACCCTACAGAGTGGACTAAGCTGCCAGTTTTTTCAACTCTAAATTGGGTAGGGATTGGTGTAGAGGGAGGTGGCCAAGGGGATGGTTCTCATCTGACACTGTGAACAGAACTTGAATACACAGGCAGATGTGCCCATACTCATGTAGAAAAAGTTCCATTATGGTATGTGATTGAATCTGGCATGGGTAGAGGAGAGGATCATTCAACAGCCAGGATCTGACTCTTCCCTTACTACCATATTCTTGTTCAGAACTCAGAGGACTGTAAGAATGGTACATTTGAATCCTACCTTCCAGCTCATTCATTAGAAAACTACAGGAAGGTTATCCAGTAAGTATCCAGCCATGTAATATGAAAAAGAGAGGCATATATGGCTGGAGTTTTTCCAGTCATCCCTCATCTATGTCAAGTTAGGAGGCTAAAACATATTCCCTTGCTTGGTCTATAACTTTTGGGTATGTGGAACATATGTCTAATACCCAGTAGTATCACACTAAGCTGCAAATATGTTAAGGGTAGACCAGGGGATTTTTGGTTTTTTTTAGGCTCTTTCTTTCTTTCTCTTTTTCTTTCTTTCTTTCTTTCTTTCATTCTTTTTCTTTCTTCCTTCCTTTCTTCCTTTCCTATCATTTGTTCGTTCGTTGGCTTGTTCATTCATTCATCAAGAGGAAATGACTGCCAGTTGACCCAAGAGCTGAATTCAGGCAATCAGAGGCTCCTCACCCCTTCTCCTTTCCTTGGAATTTATATTCTGTCCACTATTGTCCCACTAGGAGTCATTTCAAGGACACACCCTTGAGAAAGTAAGGTGTTGTTGAGACCCTCTGGATTGAATATGTGATTAAACCCAGTGAAGCCCTGTATGTAAAGGTGGGTGGGTGAGGAGATCTACTCTCCTTGCAGCTGAAGACAGTCCTATGTAAGCTCCCTTGCTTGTATAACCTGCCACCTACCGATTTACAGTGGTCTGCCTCTTCCTTCAGTCTTTTCTTGCCCCTCTATGTGTTAGCCAATTTGCAAACCAACATTCTCCCATTATACCCATTAAATGACATTTTTTGGTTTGCAATATTAAAAAGTTTTATTTTTATGTCAAATATAATGTGAACTTGGCTTCAAAGGAGAATTACGTTCTTCTCATCTGTAATTACATTCTTCTCATCTATAATTGTTCTGGACCACAACTTTATAATGGATGAATTCTAGTCTAAACTCTCTATGTTCCACGGGCCCAAATTGTTTCTATCCCAAGGTATCCTGTTAGATCTGCTTTTGGTTTTAGGGCTCTTTCTCTCTAGATAGTTCTTGTTTGGAAATGCACTCATTCAAAGCAGGGTTTTTAAATACCTGATGTTCAGCAGCAGTGTTCTGAAACATTCTATTTCTAATTATCTGAAAATGTTAGCTGGGTGGTGCTGTAGCTAGCTCCTAGCCCTTCTCAAGCCCATGGGTGGCTTATGTCACATGCCTTTTAAGTGCCTTACAAGAATTCAAATTATGTTAAAAATACCATTATAGAGGTAGAAATGCTTAATCCATATCAAAATTGTATTTAATTTAGTGTACAAGATTAGAAATACTTTATATAAGAGGTTCCCATATGATTATGTTCTAATCGCTTCCTTTAGGAAATTCTGTCAAAATCATATGTTGACTTTGTTGGTTATAGCACTTAAGACTTAAACAATTTCTGTAACGAATGATGGCTACAAAATCCAAACTAATGTGCAAATTTGGGTTACAAATTATCTTTTAGAACTTCTACTCTGTCAACAGAAGCCACATATGGTAATTTTATGTAGATAAAATCTTAACCAAATTTTCCTTTTTTTAAGTTCAAAAATGCATACATTTTAAACCAAATGTTTGTCTATATAGTCTATGTTAAAGATTTCACTGACTCAATGGCGTTTTAAAAGAGAGTAAAACAATTTACCATATCAAATAAAAGATAATAATATTTTAACTATTGAATTTGAAATTATTTATGTACAACACAGAGTGGGAGATTATTTTTAGGATCCTTTATTAGTGTAAAGCTATAAATAGAAAATAATCTAGTTTGAATCAATAGTGATATTTATCTTATCAATATTCCATTATATGCAAAGAACAAAATAATTTTTAGAATACAAGAAAAGATTTAAAAATAGTTGTGAAAGTGTTTTATCAGTTTATGAAAGTAAATTATATGATTTAGATTTAATTAATTGAAAATACTTGTAGATATGTATCACCTGCATTCAAGTCTCATCTCTACTGTCATCTTATCTCTTTGACCCTCAGTGTACTGTCTATCTCATATGGGTTCTAAATTAGAACAGAAGTATTGTGTCTGTCTACCTCCCTCATTAACTACCTGTGTGACTAATGTAAGTCATTTTTCTTCTTTATAAAAATGAACATTCAATAAATGAGCTGTAATTGTAAAGTTAAAAATCTAAAACCTTCTATGAAGTCATATTTATGAAAGAGTCAGGTGTAGGGTTTAAGCTCATTTTCTTGAGATAATTTTAATACACTGTTAGTGAATGCTGATTATTATTACTTTAAACTCTTTTCCAAGGAACTTATATACAAGTCACATGCTCCTTCACAAACAAATTCAATAACCTACAAAGTGGCTTCATTTTTAATTCCTAAGAGGTTTTTAAGTGAAAATAATGAATTATGCATAGTTGTCTGTTATAAAGGCTTTTCCACATAACTTAGCTGACATATCCAGCACTTTTTTTTTACATTCTTTTATAGCCTCTGAAGGGATCCAGAGTATGTCCCCCAAAATACGTCTCTGTGATGTAGAAATTATTTTGAACTAAAGGCAATTATACCCAAAAAAGTTCCCCCTTTTCTGCCTAGGCAAGATAAAAAATTTCTTGTTTTACTAGAGACAGACTTTCATCAGACCAGAGTTGGCACCAGAGAAATCTGAGAACAAAACTTAGTTGGTTTCTCCCATGTATTTGCCTCTACATAGTTCGCCACACTTGGAAGGCTAGGAGAACTACTTTCCTTTGTCATTTCTCTACAAGTGCACTGTTTTTAGTTGAAGGTGCTATACAAGCTGCGGTTCTAAGCAGCTGCTTCGAGTTACTTTTGTATTGAGGTTTCTCCCAGGTGATGTGCACTGCACACATTAATAAACTGTTTGATTTTCTTTTATTAATCTGTCCTTTTGTTAAAGAGTCCCAGCTGAAAACCTGATACGGGTAGAGGTAAAAATTTGCTTCTTCACATCTATGCTCATTAAAATCCTAGCTTGTTTGTTTGTTCTTAACATTGTTTTGTAGCCTACATATGTATTAAAATCCCAGGTGTTTTTATTTTAGGCTATTGTACATTCCACTATGATAATTAATTATTTTGCGTTTATTATAAAAGTGAGAACCCTTAATATAAGGAAATCTTCCATTTGTTTGTTCAAGGTAATGCTGAGATGCAGATATGCTCAGGGGCCTCACTAGGTTAATAGGCTACCTTGCCTATTCTTATGTTAGATATATAATAATATCTTTACATCTTAACTGAGAAAGTGATATAAAACATGCAATGGAATTCAATTGTCATGAATTTATTTATATGTGATGTTTCAAAAGAAACCTAGTATCATTCAAAGGACATTTGATACATACGAGCCAGAGAGAAGAGAAAACATCTGCGCTTTCGAATTCCCAGTATGCATTCCTGAAAGTTAGTGTTACCTTCCTCGTAATCTGTGCCCCTATAAAGCTGTGCATGTCTTTAGTTACAGTAATGGTAGAAATAATAATGGTGCTAATGAACTGTAGTTTTTGAGCTGTCTTTGATGAAAGTGTGGCAGTCTTTTCAAATAGAAGTTTTCAGAAATGTATCTCATCCATTACCTATTGCAAATGTTGGCTTTCTCCCTTCTCCTTTTGATGTTTTCCCTTAATGTATTCTTCCTGTTCATTCTTTTAGCTTCCTTTCATTTCATTCAGTTTACTCATTTAAAAGTACAGCCATTTAGGTCTGAAACAAATTCTTAGTGACTTTTTGTTTGTAGATGCTTTACCATTAAGGAAAATAATATATGAGGACTGTCTGTAAAAAATCTAGCCATAACTGCCTCTATTTTTCATATTACAGGGCTGGATACTTTCTGGACAGCACTTTTATTCAATTATGTAACTACTGAATGGATACAGTTCTTGCATTTCCTATAATAATAGCAAAAGCTCATTTCTCTTTGTGTGCGAGATACACGCTACTTTTCTCTCGGGACCAATTCGCAGAGATCAATAGAATATAAGTGCAGAAACTTGAAAACATGATTTTATCAACTTGCATTTTCTCCACTTATCACTGTATTAGTTACAATCTCTGACATTATTTCATCCAATTCCTTAGATCCTATATGAAATTCAAAAATTTCTTAGTATATGTGTTTTATTCTTTCCCCATTGGTTTTAATCTAAATTCACAATGAAGGTCTATTTAACTAATAATCATATATTTAAGTTTAAAGTTCATTTACTATGACTATGATACACAAAAAAGCTATATAGTATATATAAGTTTTGAGTGAGATTATCAGCAAAAATAATGTACTATATCTGAGAAAGTCATATAAGTATCAAAGAGTAGAAACTAATTTCATTATTTTCTAAACCAATACACTTTTCATTTTACTTTTAAAGTGAATTTAAAGTATGTAATGAAAATGCAGGCTACTAATGTTGTTAGCACTTAGTATTATCACTTGTTATACTTACTCATTTGTAAGTACTGATAAAAGTGCATTTTTTCAGGTGGAATGTTTCACTATTAACTAGAGTCGTGCTATCATACTCAAGAGGGAAGACTTCAAACTTCAGTTTAAGTGGTCATCTGAAAACAAGTGAAAATGCCTTCAGGACCAAAGGAATTGAAAACAAGTTCACAAAAGAGTTTCCTGCTACTAAGAAAAGTAACTTTAAAAAGTCAAGTACCTTTTGGTACATGATAAAATGAGTCAGAAGTTTTCTAATGAAAGAAAAAAGAAAGAAGGAAAATGATAACTTATGTTCCATGCAATTAAAAAAAAAATACTTTATAACTCATCTCAGTCAGACATCTGAGAAAAACAAGCTTTTAGGAAAAAAAACAACAGTTTGGAATATTATAAATTTTTGTAGCCACTTAGATTTACCACGAGACTCTTCACAACCAAAGAAGTAAAGGACTCTTTTATTTTGTTTAAAATCATATCCTTTCTAACAAGTGCCTAGCACATTGCAAGTGACAACAATTATTGAAAGAATTAGTTAAACCAGGTTAACACAGCACAATGCAGTTTAATAAATAATATTGATATTATCTTGATTTGCCAAGAAATATTAAATTTTACTGAACTTACTCTATTTCAAATTTCCATCTCCAATTAGTTCCTATGTAAATCACATCCATTCCCAAATGCATCCAACAGTGAAAAGAAAGGGGAAGGAAATTTATCAAGGATCGAAAATATATCAGAACTCTTGCTAGGTTCATTTAAATAAACTATTTAACTGTTACTGGAGAAGGAGGGTTCTTGTAAACTTCATGGAAAGGAATTTCAGGACATACCAAATTAAACCATGCAAACAGAGGCAAACAAGCAGAAGATTTATTAAAGTAATGGAAAAGAATACATTAACAAAATAATGGGTGTGGCAGGCAGGCCAGGAAAAAGGGTAAGTGCTGGAAGAACAAAGAAATTTAGCATTGTATTCTAATGAGGACACAGAATATTCAGAGTGGCCTTGCAGACAGTTCCAGGATGGGTCTTTGCTGACTATTCCTTTCCCTTAGGCGGTGGGATTGTCTGGTAAGAACTGTCCTGGTGACACGGGGGTGGAGAGTTCTTTCTGAACATGCTAATATTAATAGTGGTATTGTACAATCTGTTCCCACTAACTGTAACTGCACCTTTTCTTAAGAATGATCTCGTCTCCTCTTTCTTTTTCTCCTGTACTTCCTCTTTTCCTTTCTTCTCTCTCTCCCCACAGCCCTGTTCTTTCTGCATACAGCAACAACCATTTTTGCCCTTTACAGCCACAGAGGGAGAGGCAAGGTATTACTCTGACTTTACATATGAGAAAATTGTGACGCAGAAATGCTCACGGTTGTATGGTTAGTTAAGCGGTAGGGTTGGATTCAGCCCCTATGTGACTTCAAGCCTAGGACCTGCTCCATTTTACCATTTTTCATTTGTGTTACACTATATATGTCTCTACATATTTTTTTCTTTCTTCTTTAACTGTTGTAAATGCTGTGCATTCTTTTTGGACCTTGCATGCCATTAATTTCTCCTTATAATATCTGTTAAAAAATAGCTTCAATTTGAGAATACTTAAATATATAGTATTTTAAAGCAAGCAATGCCTACATATTTTATTCTTCAATATGAAATTTTACCCCTCTATGCTATAATTTAATCATGCATACATTTCCCTACTAAATTTTATTTCTGTCTAGACTGTAATTAAAGAAAAAAATTTTTTCCCTTTCTTCCTTTCTTCCTTCCTTTCTTCCTTCCTTCCTTCCTTCCTTCCTTCCTTCCTTCCTTCCTTCCTTTCTTTCTTTCTTTCTTTCTTTCATCTCTCTCCCTACCTTTCTCTCACCCTTCCTTCCTTTCTTTGTTTCTTTCATCTTTCTTTCTTTTTTTTATCATCTTTCTTTCTTATCTTTCTTTCCTTTCTTCCTTTCCCTCTTCTCCCTCATTCCCCTCCATTCTCCTCCTCTCCCTTCTTTTCTCTATATTTCCTTTTTTTGTGCACCATACATTTTAATACATAGAGTTGTTTTACTAAAGATAATATTTAAAATTTTATTGAATAAATACTTTGGGGAGCTTCCCATTTTAGTTCTGACATGTAAAGAGCTTGAAAGTCACCAGTTCCATTCCAACATCAAGATAAAGCTGAGCAAAGTGAAAATCAATGACTTTTCTTTGACTCGGCAGAAAACTGAGGTGCAGTACAAACTGCCACCCTGACATTGGAAAAGACAAATCTAGGTAGTTAAAACTGAGGTCTGCTCACCAGGATCAGAAGCTGGTGAACCATAAAATGAACTATTAAATGGCAATTGTGATGAATTTTTGGAGGCCAAGAGTGGACCAGCTTGAGAGTGAGAAACTGCTGGGGCCACAGTTCGAAGGGGGCTTTAAATTTTGGTGGGTTCAACCTTTAGGAATCCCACCAGGTTTTCCTGGTGAGGAACCAAAACCAATCCCTGCCAGGCTCTGGCAGGTCAGGGGAGGGGAGGAGTAACCATTGTTAATACATCCAGAGCACTCTCCATGACAAAGCCTACTCTCCACCTTAAAGATTTTATCCAAGTTGCCTGGGAGAAGGGCATTTTTCTGATGGGAGGCCCCTCCAGCCTTTCTTTCTCACCTAAGATGGGAGAGACACTGGTGTAGGGCACAGCACAGGGATACAAGCACACTAAAACATGGAGATTTGATCATTGGATAGTATCATAGAATGGTTCTGTCCCATACGTTTTACCACCACACCAACGGAACTCCTTTATAGTTACAGTGGATTACAGCTGAAAGAGTTTCAAGGTGTAGACTCTATCCGAGGAGGATTTCTTAGGGAAACCACAGGATTATGTGGGAGAGAAAAAGAAGGGCACTAAAGGAATTTGACACTTCTGCCACCTACAGCTATAGCAAATATTGAACACAGAGCAACTATGAGCTAGATTAACTTAAAACCTCATACTAAAGGCCTATTTATGTCCATTACTAGTTCCTAAAACATTATGTCTAGCTTTAAACAAAAAATGGCAAAGCAGGCTAAAAAGAAAGAAAAAAACCACACTCGAAAGAGACAAATTAAGTGTCAGAATCAGACTCAGGTATTACACAAATTTTGGAATTATCTGACAGGGCATTTAATTATAATTAATATTATGGTGCTAATAGAGAAAGTAGAAAACATGTAAGAAATATTGGGTAATGTAAACAGAGTGTTACTGTGGACTCAAAGGGTTGATTTGCCTGAATGCATTCAACACCCTCTCAAAAAAAAAAAAAAAAAAAAAAGGACACAAGCAGGAATTCGAATCAAACCCAGCAGCACAGGTGAGCTTGTGTTCTCAAAAATTTGGTTTTGCAATGAGCTAGGTTATATAAGTGAAAATTTTTTAATCATAGTTACTATGGCAGTTGGGGTCGTGGGCTCTACGGATGGGCTGGGCCTAAGGGAGGGAACAACTGATCGTGGCTTCAAGTTCTGGTGTCAGTCATGGCATTTTTCAGTCCAGTTCCCAGGAATGCAGTCCTTGGGACTATTCTGCTTTCTTGAATCTGGAGCTGAAACAGAACTGAAGTCCGGGTGTTATATTTGTTTGACTAAAATCTTATTCTAGTTTGAGGTTTAGTTATTGTATCTTCATCATGGTTAATAGACCTGAAGCTTTCTTCTTAAGTGAGTTTGATGCTGACCAGATCTAATGTCCTAATTAATGGCTTAATGATTAAAAGGAGTGGATGTACAGTATATGAACGGGTAGGAGGATCTGGAAGAAAGCATGCGAGTGAGTTATGGTTCTTCCAACTAAACAAAGCTAGCTTGGATTAAAGCAAAATGCATGCTAAAGAAATGAAGTTTCTGTGTGGTTACAACAGAAATTCTAAGAAAAAAAATCAAAAGGGTGCATTAAAAATTTAAAACACTAACAAAAATGAAGAATATCTTTGATGGGCTCATCAGTAGAATAGATGTGACTGAGGAAAGGATCAGTATGCTTGAAAATGTCAATAGAATCTTCCCAAACTGAAATGCAAAGAGAGAAAAAAATAAATGAAGCAAAATATCCATAAACTGTGGAACAACTTCAAAAGTTGTCAGGCATGTCATTGAAATGACAAAAGGAAAAGAGAGCGATTAGAGCAGAAGAAATATTTGAAGAAATACTAGCTAAAAATTTTCAAAATTAATGACAGATAGCAAACTACAGATCTAAGCTGCTTAGAGGACACCAAGCAATATAACAGATAATTTTTGTTAAGGACATAATATACTTAATACAAATCTATCCAATAAATTAATTCTTATGGTAGGGTGAAGCAGGAGAAGGAGACATCCCAATTTTTAGTCAGGCACACTAAATATGAACTACAGTTTTTATAAGAATGGTTTTGAGGTAGTTCCCTGATGGTGTAGCGGCCTAAGGCTTTGGCGCTGGTGCTGTCAGCACTGTGGCCTGGGTTCGATTCCCAGTCAGGGAGCTACCCAAAAAGCAAAAAAAAAAAAAAAAAAAAAAAAAAAAAAAAAAAAAGAATGGTTTTGATAGTGACATAAATTCTAATTTGACATAATTATAAGATTTATTATTATTTAGTCAGCTAATATGAAAAAACATTTTATAATGACAGTAAAAAACAGATGTACATTGTAATTTAAATTTTTTCTTGCTATATCCCTACAGGGGTTGTCTTGAAAATTTTTTTTTGCTGGTTTTTAATACTATTTATAAATTTATATATTGAGAGCACATATAAATGTGCATGCATATGCAAATGTTATATACTGTTATTTATTCTTTTGTTATTACTTAACATTATAAACAGTGTTTAGTTTTCATTATTACAACTATTTAAAAGAGAATAAAAATAAAACTAAATCACCAACTAGACCTTACTTTGGCATGCACTTTTTCATCTGAGTGCCATGTGAACAACAGAATGGGGAATTAGTTGTTCATAGTTTCTACAGAAATTCAGGTAAAATAAGCCTTACTTCTAACTCATGGGAAAAAAATCTAATAGTTAAATTATTTTTATGTTTGCTAGTTATGCAAAATGAAAAACAATACAAAAAAAAAAAAAACAAAAGAAAACAAGAGAAGATATATAAAATCCTTGTTGGGCTGATTATATTTCTCTCCCCTTAGGAATTGATACCAGGTGATCCCTATAAACAAAACATACAAATTACTCCATGCTTTAGATGTAAGACTTTATTCACACCCAAGTGAATAGGGTATATACAAGGGCTGTCCAGAAAACATCCAGCCATAAAGGTCTCTGTGTTTTATATTACATGGTTGTATACTTTCTGGACAGCCCAAATATTAATTGTGTGTGTGTGTGTGTGTGTGTGTGTGTGTGTGTGTATGTGTGTAAACTTTTCATTCTGGAAACACATTAGAGAGAAACTGACTCAATGAATGTCCTCAAAATTCCTGGTACTGTGTAATAACCATAGCAACATAAAAAGAGATGCAACCCCTGTCTTTGAGGAGATAACATTTGGGTAATCATCTATTTAGTTGTTGTTGTTTATTTTTAGTTGTCTTATTTTCTCCTCAGTAAAACTAATGCCAGAAGAAATCTCTACCAATAGCAATTAGAAACACTAAGATGAGACAAAAATTATGGATAATTTCCTAAAGTACTGCTTGGCCCCTTTCCTACCTGGAAATCTGGGCTCAGTATTCTTCCTCTATGGTGCTTTGTCTTGGCTCTTAGAATTGAGGTTTTTGGTATTAGACAGTTTGATACCTTATATGATCAATCAAAACAGCCTCTAATGACTATTTAGGGAGATTTACTTAATATATTTAGAAGAGTTTGTGCTAGTAATCAGAATAATGCATTCTTTAATCATATGCAAATAGGCAAGCCAAGAGACACTTTAACAGTGTATATTGTCTGTACAACTGACTTTTAATTTTTATGCAAAAATTTTTTGGTTCTGAAACTGACACTGATACCACAAAAAGGACAGAAGTGAAATAATTGTGGAAGTATATAATCAATAAGTAATGAACAGTAATTATTATTTGGACAGTAAATCAATAGGAGCAGCTTGTGCCCATTTTTATGTTGTCACACATATAACAGATAACTAGGCATAATCAATAGAAAGCTAATTCCTATAGCCCCACAGAAATGACTGATTCCATAAATATGTATGTGCTCAATAAATCAAGTTGGCATAAACTCCTTCTGAACAAGTTAGAAATATCCTATACTGTCCAATTTTCCATAGTCTATTTGTAAAGATTTAAAACAAACAAACAAATAAAAACACTATTTTGTACTCAGTGTGATTATCCTGGCATAACTGTGAAACATATTTTTTACTTATATGTGCCAAATTAATTGCAAATATTATATCATTAAATACAAAAAAAGCAATCAGTTGATAGCAGATCTTTATGCTAGGGATGTATTAAAAAATGATCTTAAGACTAAAAAGAAATGATTTTAGATAAAAATTTTGATCTATAGGAATAGCTGAGGAATGACAAAAATAAGTGGGCAACAGTAAGACATTTCTCTTTTTTCAATTTTAAATGAAAAAAATTGAATTTTTAAGTAAAAAGATAAAATATATAATTTGAAGTTTATAATGTAGAAGTACATACAGTAATAGAACAAAGGAAGGATTGATATCAAATGTATAGTTTTAAATTTTTCATATGATAAATGATAGACATGAAAGATGAAATGGTATACTATTAATTCAAATTAGCTTCTAGTAAGTTAATGTGTATTGTAATTCCTGGAGAAGCCATTGGACGGGGGAACAGATATAGTTGCATGTATATAATAAGGATAAAAAAGAATTCTGAAATTAATTAGTTAATTAATTAATTGATTTTAAAAATCTATTTCAAAATAAGCAGGATAAAAGGAATAAAAATAAATGAAGTACATGCCATTATCTTCATTCATGGATAGCAATCCCTCTACTAATGAAAATAAAAAGATTACATAGCTATCTAGTGTTAGCTCTATGATTCAAATACAGACCTGATTGTTTTCCATTATGCTCATTCCCTAAATGGTACCAAATAAGTATTTTAATTATAGTCATTACTGGAGGATAACACAGTTTCAACTGGGTGTATTAGTGTATAAATAAAATTTTGAAATAAACTTGATGTAGTTAAATTATTTCATATTAACTGATTAAATAAAAACAAATTATTATGCTTTTCTTTGTTCCTATCTTCTCCTATTTTATGATTTTAACTTGAAAAGCAACCACTTAAAAAGCGAAATGAAGTCATATACAGTAGACTCTCCATTAACCAGAACTCAAGTAACTAGCAAAATCTCAAGCAACTGGCAAAATTTTTTTTGCTGGTTAACATAAAGTCTATTTCTATTTATCTGGCACCTACCAATTCCCATGGGTGCCAGTTAACTGAGAGTCTACTATAACTATATGCCAATAGAAGAGATAAAATGTAACAATAATGAAAAATAATCAAGTAATCTAAAAGTAGTAGCTGAGAAAAGACAGAAAAACAACAGAGGAAACAAGTAGAAAAAAAAAGTGCTATAAACAAATCTAATCATGTCAATAATTATATTAATTGTAAATCAACTAAGTACTCACAATTGGAGGTAGAAATTGTCAGAAAAATTAAAATACATAATTTCATGATTCCTTTAACAGTTGCATTTTAAATAAACTGGTTATTTAAAAGTAAAACAGTAGGAAAAGATATGTAATGAAAACACTAGTTATAAGCAAGACAATATGGCTATATTCATATCAGAAAAAATAGACTTAAAGACAAATAGCATCTCTAGATGTAAGAGGGACATTTCGGAGATATAAAAGTATAAAATGTACAAATAATTCTATATTCTAAAAATAGTTGCACCTAATTGAAACAAAATTTGACAAAAAAACAGGAATGAATAGGCAAAATTTATAAAAATAATTGAAAATTTTTACCATTACCTTTTAGAAATAAACACAACATTGGTAGAAAACAGAAACAAATATCTGTTTCCAGAATGACAGAATAACAGTTATTTCAATAGCCTTCCTACCAAGAGCAACTATAAAAACTAGCACAATATACGTGGCAAAGTTTTTAGCCCTGGAAAATAGGCATCTTAAAATGGCAATTACTGATAGAAAGCAAACTCACATGATGAATGCTGTGGTCACCCCAGTCTGTGAACAATTTCCCAAAGCAGAATGTTGTTAATTCTCTTGAGCTAAAGAGGCTAAGATGAAAATTTGCGGCTGCTGAAACATTTGGAGTCTGGGTGGCAAGGCACTTAGAGAACTAGATGGAACCAAGAAGCCTGGGGTTCCCTACAAGTTCCTGGTTGAGGGTTAGACTTGTGTAAGTGCAAGGCAAGACAATATGATGTTCACAGAACAGTAGCTTCTGTGAGGTTGTGAACAGTAAAATAAGACTGGAGGGCAAACATTCTAGAAATCATTTAGTACCGGCCTAGCCAGAATGAACAAAACATTTTAATGCCCAGGAATTTACCTGATATATCAAAACTACCATGCTTAGCAGTGATGATTACCCGCAAGGAAGGAGTATTCTAGACGTACTGTCACAAAGCTTAAAACCAAGTTTCAGTAAGTTCTACAGAAAAGGTGGCATTTGTAGGTTGAAAACAACCAAACTAGATTACCTTAGAAAACTCTTTGACCTTTCTGCAGATCTGCCCTAACTAAGCGTGAAACCAGGTACATGAGTTCAAGGTGATTAGGGAATAATTAAACTACATGCTAGAACAAATATAAACACTTCTCGATACAAGATAACAGAATGCAAAGCTTCTAAAATAAATCACCCCCATGTTCATTCAATAAAAAAATTTGCTAGCATGCAAAGCAACAGTAAAATATTATCCAAAGTCAAGTGATAAATTAGACAATATAAATTGATATCAGAAGACTCAAGAAATTAGATTTATCATACGAAGACTTTAAAACAGTTATAAATATACTTGAAGGCAGAAATACCATGTTCTTGAGTAAAAATATAGGTATTTTCCTCAGGAAAAAAAGGAAACTAAAAAACAAGTAGGAATTCAGAAATTATAAAATAGTTAAATGAAAAAATTCTCTAATGTATATAGAAAAGATCTGTCAGCAGTAGCACAAACAGTTGGAGCAGCTGAATGAAATTATACTGAATATACAGAAAAGTTGTCCAGAAAAAATCCAGCCATAAATGCCTCAATTTTTAGTATTACATGGCTGGAAACTTTCCAGACCGCCCACATATATTACATTTGTAATGTAGAAAATAAAAAAGGGAAAAGTGCAAGTTGAAAAGGGAAATGGGAATTGTGAAATGCGAACTTAGTAGTGCAAAGTGGAAAGTAGAATTTTCATGTGTGAATTCAGATATGAGAAGTAAGATTTGGGGAGTACAAAGTAATCAAGTGTGAAATTCACAATGGCATAGTATTAATGCTACATATACTTTAATGTGTTAGTGATGCTGGAACTGAAGGAAGTTAGAATTATTAGCCAATAGATAAATAGAAAAATAAAATACATGTATATTTTGTTGAATGAAAGGCTGCAAAGGAGAGTTTGGGCAATAGAAAATACATGACAAGAAGATAGACTTAAATGATATCATTAATTACATTAAATCTAAAAGGAGTAAGCACTCTAATGAAAAGACACAGGTTGTTAAACTGGTTAAGAAAGCAATACCCAAATTTGTGCTGTCTACAGAAACACACAGATTGAATGTAAAAAGATGAAAAATTAGGCATACCACACAAACAGCTTAAGGAACTTGGGGTGGCTATATCATTGTTAGACAAGGTAGACCTAAAGCCAAGGAGTAGTATGATAAATAAAGAGGGGAATTCCATGATAATAGGAAAGGTTAATTCACTAGGAAGAAGTAACAAGCCTAATATAGTATGTTGATAATAATAGAGTTCCAAAAGACATGAAGAAATTCTTACAGAACAAATGGGAGAATTAGATAAATCCACCTTCATTGGAGACCCTATTCTCTCAGTAATTAGAATAGGCTTTCCACTGTGTGTAGGGGTTTATTAGTTTTTTATTGTTGCTGTAACAAATCTACAAACTTAGTGATTTGCAAAGTTCTGACAATTAAGTTCATGAACTTGCCACTGTGTGGTTACACTGGCAGCACTGTACAAACAACAGAGTAATGTTTCATAACCTTGGTACATCTCTGTCTCATAGCTGTGTTCGTGTTGACATGTAGCTGTCTTGCCAAGTGGCGTTCATTATTGTTGTTGTGTGTTTTTATGTGCTATTACAAGAATGTCAGAGCTTGAATTAGAGCAACAACAACAACAAAATACATTAAATTTCTTATTTAACTTGACAAGAATGGAACTGAAATCAGGGACATGTTAGTTTATGGAGATAATTCCATAAAGAAAAAAGCAGTGTACAAATGGATTAAATGTTTTCCTGAAGCGAGAGAAAGCATCACTGATGAAGAGAGGTCAGGGCTGCTGGTAATGAGCAGAACCAAGGAAAACATTGCAAGAATTCATTGAATTATGCATCAAAATTGTTGGCTGACTATGAGAAGCATAGCAGATCAAGTAAACATTGATAGAGAAACAGGAAAACCTTAACTGAAAATTTTGACAAGAGAAAGGTGTGTGCAAAAATGGTCCCGAAGGAGCTCTGATGAACGAAAGCAAAGGAGAGTCAAAGTTTGGCAAGACCTTTTGGAGAGGCAAGACAATGTTTTGGGCCATGTGATCACTGATGATGAAACATGGGTGTACCAATATGACCCTGAAACAAAATGTCAAACTGCATTATGAAAGTCAGCCAATTCTCCATGACCAAAAAATTTCCATCAGTTCAAATCAAAAGTCAAAATGATATTGCTAACCTTTTTTGATAACAGAGGGATTCTTCATTATGAATTTGTACCAACTGGACAATCAATCAAGTTTATTATTTAGAAATGCTAAAAAGAATGTGTGAAAAAGTTAGATGAAAATGACATGAACTTTTTGCCGAGTACTCATGACTCTTGCCTCATGACAATGCACTTGCTCACATGGCATTGTCTGTGAGAGAATTTTTAGCCAGGACATAAATAATTGTATTGGACCACCCTCCCTCCTTACCTGATATGACCCTCAATGCCTTTTTTCTTTACCCAAAGATAAAGGAAATATTGAAAGGAAGATATTTGGATCACATTTAGGACATCGAGTGTCATATGACCACAGCTCTCATGCCCAATCCAGAAAAAGTTCCAAAATTGTTTTGAAGAGTGGACTAGGCACTGGCGTAGGAGCATAGCTTCCAAGAAGAGTACTTCCAGGGTGACTGTAGTGATATTCAGCAATGAGGTTATGTAGCACTTTTTCTAGGATGAGTTCGTGAACTTAATTATCAGACCTCGTAAAACAACATAAACGTATTATCTTATAGCGTTGGAAATCAACACTTCATATAGGTCTCACTGGGCTGAAATCAAGATATCAGCAAGGCAGTGCTCCTTTCAAGAAGCTCTAAGGAAGAATTATTTTTTACTTACCTCTCTTAGCTTCTAGAGGTTGCATGCTTTTCTTGTCTCTTAACCCCTTCTATCTTTAAAGGCAGCAACGGCCAACTGTGTCTTTCTCTCATCTCATCATCTGACACTTAATCATCTGCATCCCTCTTCCACATTTAAGGATCCTTATAATTACAGTGGGCCAACTAGATAACCCTAGATAATCTCCCTACTGATACGTTAAAGCCAGCTGACTAGCAAACTTAATTTCTTCTGCAGCCGTAATTCTTCCTTGCCATGCAAGGTAACATAAGCATGGGTTCTGGGTATTATCATGTGGACATCTTGAATGACCACTCTTCTTCATACCACAAAGTTATATCTTAACAGAGCATAACTAAAGGAGAAAATGAACATTTAAAAAACCAGCATAAAGGAGTTCCTATATATTTAAACCAGAAATATAAATGTTAAATAAATGTTCAGTACCACTTGATATTTTTCATAAAATTTTTATGGCTTACCTCACTTTATACTTTTCAATTTCATAGCTATCCGTATCTTTACCTACTAGTCTCCTTTTATTCATAGCCTGATCTGACAGGAAACAGAATCAGATCTCTAGTTAGATTTTGGCTTAACAGGTGCCTGAGATTGTGCCAGCAATGGCCCACGTTGATTTCATGCATTAGCATGGATGTTTGTGTGTTTCATACATGAGTTCTAGAACTGGTATCCTATGTGATGTTAGTCTGATTGAAATAGCTCAGATTGAAATGAATGTTTTTGTCAAAGCGCCCTGACTGAAATGACTTATCCCCTACTGCCAACTTTTCATAAACCTTGGCAATGGAGTTTCTGAGCCACAAACTTCAAACGAATGGGATCTGTTTATTTAATTGAGGCACATGGATATTACCCAGCTATTTTTTTTTCAGATAAAATTTTTGGTTCTTTATTTTCTGACACACTGGGGTTGGTTGATATTTGGGAAGTAAATACCTTACTTATTAACATCTTGGAGCCACGCCCAAGAGTATTACCTACTCTTTGTTTTCCGGTAGTTGCTAGCATATTGGTTTGCTACAGCCTCTTTTGTGGTTTCTATTATTAGTATCTGAGGCTACTGATCTGTTGCATGTTTATTGTATCTTTGGTGTAATTCATCTTTCCATCCATTTATTTTGTCTGTTGTTGACTTCAACTGCAATTTTCTTAATACAGTAATAAACCACTTAATTTTTCTAAATTTTTTTTGGCTCTATGGACTTCTTTTCTTTTCCATTACACATGTCTTATTTTAGAATCTTATAGTTTCACTCTACTTATTATGACAATATTCTTTTAACCTTTAGTCTTAGATACAGACATTCTGTACAACACTGTGTGTGAATTTTTTAAATCCCCCAATTGATACACTAGCCAATTAAAATACTTCAATAGTTCAGTAAGTATTGTAGTGAGAACATGTAAATAAAAAAATAAACATTTTCAATATGACTTTGTTATTGATGTGTGAAATCTTCAATCTAGACCTAAATATTTTAAAAAACTGTTAAATGCTGTAGGGATAAAGACAAATTAAGGCACTACATTAAGCTAGTTACTAGAAGAGATGTCTCAAAATTTTAGTAGCTTAAGCATGAAACTTTGTTTTGCCCTAGCATTAATTCTAAAATAGGGCTTCTGATGGGCAGTAAAAAGCACATTTCTAAACACTGATTCAGAGATTCAGGAAATTCTGACATCATAACCATATGATATCCAGGTAACTCTGGAGGTCAACATTCAGGGATAGGCACAAGAAAGTAATGAAGGGTAATGTGATGGCCACTTCTAGAAATAGAACACACCACTTCAAATTTTTAGGTCGCAGACAACTTCAGAAATTCTTCAGGAGATCTAGCTCTGTGCCCAACAAGACAATATCGGTTTGGTAATCAAATAGTAGCCACTGTTCATTTGACAGAAACAGAAGAATCATGCACTCAACTTTTCTTTTCTTATGTCTACCACTATGATGCTTTAATAGCTTAATATTAGCTTTCCCAAAATGCATGCCCATTTGGTCCAGTTATTATTAATGAATCATAAAAAAATCTCCTGGAATTATTCTTATCTTCTTCTTTCCCCCTTTTTGTGTTAAACATTTATATGATAGCTCAGTCTGTCCCAGCCATCTGACAACTCTGAGGATAAGGCCAAAGAATCACAGGTGTGTTGTGCCTGATATCATTGTACTAGAAGTAAATGTCTACTTCTAGACTTCTCATGTCAATAAATAGAATCCAGTTGCTCTAAGACAGTCTTGTCAGGTATTCTATAACTTAGAGCTAAAACATTCTTAACAGAAATATCAGCTATCTAGGACCTTGTAATTTAACATCTGCCTTGTTTTTAAACTATATTATTTTGGCTGTTAATGTTCTACATATATTCTGTGTTCAGATTTAAAGAGGAAAATGTGATGCATAGAATAAACATATTTTCTTATATGATAATAAAATATGCATTTACTTTCCTTGAAATACAAGAAGTATATGAATTTTAGGGTTTCTTTTTATTGTATTCTTTAAATTCTGCAGTTATTAATGTGGAAATTTAATGAATAAACTTGAAGAAATTCATTACAAATATGAAAGAGTATATTTTCTTCAAATATTTCCTCTTTGTTATTTAAAAATTTTTATTTGTAAGAAACATTGATAGCTTTTTAAAATACATTCTCTCTAGTGATTGACAGGTATTGCTATTTGTTTATTGGTAGAGGGAACTATATGGTTTGTTATTTGTCAACAGGTAATACATTGATGTTGCACAAGGTCAAAAAATACAAGCTGACTGTTTCCATTAAGTCCTTTTACTGCAGCCACCTAGTTCTTTTTCCCCAAGGCAAACAATAATACCAGCTTTCCGTACATCTTGCCAAGAATCTATACATATGCAAACATGTGTTATTACAAATGTACGGTAATTTTTTACTTTTATAATTTTGCATTTTCATCTGCATTACCATTTATAGACATTAAGAGATATGTGTGAAGTTGCTGTTTAAAAGAGAATTGTCGAGCTTTGCTATAGCCATTAATGTTTACAAGGTACTTCATTTTGGTCCCCTTATTCATTCTTAACCACATTGTATATCATTGTGGATCTTGTAACTGAATGTGATATTTATATTTATTTTTATGATTCCTGTATGTTTATTCTTGGGGGAACAATAGCTTTAGATATGAATTCTTTCACTGTCCTTCATCACAACTAATATAAATCCAGACTTTAGCTGGCATGGGGAAAGTGGAATTTTGCAGCAGATTGCCATAGGTTTTTTGGGATTTAACTGCTTTATAACTGAATAGTCTTCAACTACTCCTTCTTATTTTAGCCACCAACCCTTAATATCAATTTCAAAGGCACCTGTTAATAGCACCTGTTCCTGATCCTTTTGAGTGTTCTTCATTGCAACTCAGGTCTTTTCTCTTTTCCCCATTGTTAGTGTAGACTTCAGCTATCTTGGAGCTGCTGCCAGTTACCTTTTTTTTTTTTCAATTTGCTTTCTAACTGACAAAATTTTGTTGCTCTTATGAAAACTCCTATAATCTTGATCACTGTAATTTTATGTCTTAAAAATAATTTTCTCACAATAACTAGAGTGAGATTTCATGATAACACAAACTTAATTATGTCTTTAACTTCATAAGCTGGAATGCCAAATTAAGGTTTTAAAGTACATTTTTCCTCTCTAGTATTTAGTGTGATAGGATAGTACACAGTATTTTGTCACATACCATGGTCTTCAATTCTATTGTTTTATGGTATCCACAGTAATTTCCAATAGGTTGAAACTAAAAAGACATATCCTAACATTAGAGTTTGGACATGGGTCTTTATGGATAGGTCCTCTCTGTAATTGTAAACAAATAAATACATTATAAAGCAGGATATAGATATATATTTGGTTTTCTTTAAGTTAATCATGGTAGAATGAAAATAAATCAAACAGCCAAAATACCGTATTTTAAATGCATCCAGCAAAATGAAAGAAGACAGAAAATAAATTAGAAAATGTAAAATCTTTGAACTAAGCATTAAGCTCATACATCTGAAACTTTATCTAAATCTAGATTTACATGAGCACAACATGCTTGCTCATCATATCATTAAAAAGAAAATCATATCATTGTAGGGTATCTAATGAAGCTAGAGATTTAACTGGTTTGCATATTTGAAATGCAGGAAATTCAAACAAAGCCATGGTCTGTCAAATGATTTCAACTACACTAATATCTTGTTCTCTAACATTCTGTTTTCTAACATTTAGATGGTGGTTACCAAAAAAAAAAAAAAAAAAAAAAATGGACTTGTCATAGCTCTTCCACATGAAACTAAATGAAAATACTGATGTCTTCAAGATAGCTAGCACTTGTTTAATCCTATTTAAGTAACTGAAAAAGCTGATAACTTTAAAATGGTTGCTGACTTTTTGGTCAAAGAAAAGCTGAACTGGAAGAAACTCTTTGGTTTTCTATTCACATATGAGACTGTTTTGATTCTTCACAACTGATGGATTTTTATGGATTTTGTGAAAAGAAAAATATAGCACATTGTGATGTTTCATTTGTTTCTGCATAGTGTGCATTGGTTTCCAACACTATTATGTGATTCTAAATTTTTTTTTTTCTACTGCCATGAAATGAGCTGAACCTTGAACTATCACCTTTTCAAGTGAACTTATACAAGTTTAGGAAGAAAAATAAAAAGTTTTCAAACTATATAATATTCACTGATTAAATTGACCAAGTCATGAAATAATTTATTCCAATCTAGCAGAAGTTTTACTCTTTGAAAGATGAGAAATTGCCACTTTCAGAACAATTTAAAATTAAAGAAGAAATCTATATTGTGGTTTATTTAATGGACTTCTATGGGTGGTATGAATAAATTAAAGCCTTCAAAATTAAAAGTCCTGCTTGTCATCATTATGAATACTGCTGTGGCCAGTGTGGCAGTCTATATTAAAAGTTACTTGAGAAAGACAACTGTGCAAATTTTGTCATTTCGTTTATTTTTAGGCAGAAATCTATGGAAACCTGGAAACCCTGAATGAAATTGTTAAAGGTTACTTTTGCTCAAATGACTTTAAAATTAAAACATGGATTTGTAATCCTTGCCTTGGTGACATGGACAGCAAATCAATGATACAGAACTTGCCAGAAATGACCTCACTGACTTGAGGACAAAGAGGCTGATGCTTCATGAATTTCATTCAACAAGACTTAAGTTTTTTTCTCTCAGAGAAATGTTTTGTTCCTTAACATAGACTTATTCTCATTTGTCCATGTGAGCTGTGGAAGTTTTGATTCTTCATCTATATGCTCTTTTGATTTAGGGTTTCAGCAATTAGTGCTTTAAAAGTAAGAACTGAATAAATGATTGGAGATCAAATATAACATTTTGCTTTCAAAAAAAATAACTCAATAATTTAAACTTCTTTTTCAAAACAATCAAACACAGAATTTTAATTTAAATATATAAGAAGAAATGCATATGACTTTTTAATTTATGCTTACAGTTTTGCTATTTCTTGGAAGTGAAAAATAACTAATGGTCTGCCTCAACATTTTCAAGTTCTTTCCTGAATGTTTCCTATAATATCTAGCTATAAAAAAACCTAGTGCTTTATAAGATTCTGCTTTCTTGATTCTCTCCCAAGTTAAATTTGGTCATTTTATTAAAATCCATATGTAGCCATATAAGTAGGAAATATCATTTTCTCTTCGTTTCACTAGCCAGTGTCTTTTCAAAACCATTGTCTCAATTTTAAAAACTGAATAAAATATCATTGATCTTTAAGTTTTATATCATTTGTTTACATATTCTGAAGAATCATACCAATTTTCTCATGTAACAACATTCTAATTATACCTTCTCATTCTCTAATGACTTTAGCAACTGCTTTATGGCCTAGATTTTTGAGTAACTTTTTGTATTTGTGTATAATCCATCCAAACTCTTATTCTCTTGCTTTATTGGCCTCTTCTTTATAATCACCTTATCTTCTATTTTCCCACCTTTTTTTCCTTTGGGCTTTATAATTTATCAAAACTACTCTACATTTGAATTACAATTTCATATATCCTAATTTCAGACCATTTCTATACTTCCAACTTTCTTATCAGCTAACACTTGGACTATATGCAATACCCTTTTGTTCAGTTAAATTAAAAAATCAAGTGAGCAAGCACACTCTATTATTAAGTATAGTATAAAATGGTCTATCTCAAGAAAATAATTTTTTATACAAAATTAGAATACCTTACGTTTTTCATGAGTTCAATGTAATTTTCAACAAATTATATGATCCAGAAAAGTTTAAGAATTATCATTAAGATTATATCTGTGTATATCCATGTGTATATATATATTTATACATACGTATATATATATATATATTTATACATACGTACACATAGACAAACATATGTACCACTGAAAGAAGAATATTAGCTATTTACCTAATGTGTTCTTTCTTCCATTTTTTAAAATTAAATTTATTGAGGTGACATTGGTTAGTAAAAGTATATAGGTTTCAAGTGTACAATTCTATAATACATCATCTATATGTTGCATTGTGTGCTCACCGCCCAGAGTTAGTTTTCCTTCCATTACAAGATATTTGATCCCTTCATTTTCCCTCCACTCCCCCTCCTGCCTTACCATCTGGTAATCACTAAACTATTGTTTGTGTCCATGAGTTTTTGTTTCTTTGTCTGTTTTTAATATCCAAAATATCAGGAGGAATGTTTTATGTTACCTTACATCTAACACATCTATATCCATAACAACTTGGTGCATGGCATGTGCTCAATAAAACCCCTAATTTTAAAGTAATTTGTATTATTGAAGTTCTACTTGGCTTTTGGAATGGGAGATGGTAAGCATTATTAAAATTAGAAATTGATTTAGTGAATATACAGTTATTCTAAGCAAAAGAAGCTGACTGGAAGTAACGATTGATAATGAACAAAAAAAAAAGAACCAAAGAATAATAACTAGAGAGAGTGAAATAAAGAGCAGAAAAATAAGAAAATATTCAATTGTCATAGTTAAAACTGAACAGAAGAGAGCCTATCAAATTTCACAAAAAGTTTATTTGCATATCAGAAAAAGATAAGGAAACCAAAGTCCATTTAAAACCGTCCTTATTTCACCTGCAGGCAATTGGAAAATATTTTATTATGGGATCTGTCCTGTGCATTATAGGATGCTTAAGTAGTATCTCCGGCCTCTACCCACTAGGTGCCAGTAACATTCTCTTTCTAAAGTTTAATGAACAAAAACATCTCTAGACATTTCAGAATATCCCCTGGGAGGCAAAATCACCCTGGTCGAGAGCCACTGATTGAAACAAAGGCACAGTAAAGGATCTCACACACCTTGGGTGAGTCTAAAGCATTCTGCTCTTGTGAATAAGAAGAATAAAGTTCCATTCTCTCTAGTTTTAGCACACTATTGGGTGTCAGTGATATGAGATGTAACCCAGTGGATATAGGAGAAAGATATATTATTGGAAATTAGAAAAATAACAAGCAAAAACAATGCAAAAAAATAAAGATTATTTCATGAAAGCGAGTGAAGATATAGTTAAAAAAAAAAAACCATCAACTGTATGCCTGTGATATAGTATATCTCTTTCAGGTACTTAGTATATGCAATTTTTTGCTCTTTTTTTCAAGAAAAAATTTCTACCATTTTTCTACAGTTTTGAAGTGCACAGAATTTTTGAAGACATTGCACAGCAAGGCCTGCAATTTGCATTACAATATATGATTGAGAATCACTATGTAATTTTGATCCAATTGTTTTATATTGATTGTACACTATGTTTTTCATTACACTACCTTTAAAAACTTTATTTCTAATGCTTTATACATTTGGTAATTTTAATAATTGCCTGAGACTGTGACTCTGTAAGTGATTGATAATATATACTTCTGGTAAGCAATGCTAGTCAATGATTTGGCCATAATAACAGCTGAAATTTGAAAACTCAGCATGGCTTTAATGATTTCTATTGATTAGGACCACTCTCTGAGTCGAACAATTTTGATGGATGTTTGGTTTAAATGTATGTTGATTTAGTTGTTATTTTTGTCCCCAGTATGCAATATACATTTCACGAAATTTGGCAAATTTGCTTTTACTCTTCAACTTTATCCGTGACATTGCTGTGTAGCTAAGGAAAATCAGATTCTTGAGTATATACTAGAGCAGAATAAGAACAGATTCTATTTTACCTCCATCCTAGGGTTAAAGCTGACACAATTCCATTATACATTGTTTTTCCCAGTAAAGAGGCCCCAAAACAAATCTGAGTGTCAGCCTTTCAGCAAGGTACCATATTTTTCCACATAATTTAAGTAAAGAGACATAAATGCTTGTCTTAATTAGCAGATTATTCTGTTTGGCTCACCACTCATTCTGTTTTATATTTATAGGCAAACTCTGATGTGAAAACATGTATCATCTTATTACTTCATAAGAAAATAATCATTTCCATAACCACTCTGATATAACCACTCTAATATAACCACTCTGACAGTTTTCAGTCTAAGTATTATATCTTTAGTGATTTACATTCTCTAATAATTTGTTTCACCTGTTTAAAGCTGTGAATACATGAAATATGTACCTATTATTCTTTAAAAGCTACAGAATGGAGTATTTAACTTCTAAAAAGAAAAGGACAACTTTTTTACTGCTAAATAATAAATATTGCATATAAACTCAATACAATTTTCTAGGAGTAATATTAAAGGAAGACATTTAAATTATTTTAAGTACTTTAGTTTAATAATTTAGTTATTAATATTAGCAAATTATTAATAATAAAATTTAAGTAATTGGTCATAAAATCCCTAAAAACACCTTACTAATATTCCACAATCCTTTACCACATAAGTAGACTTAAAACTAAAATAGGAAGAACTAAGCTTACATTCAAAATTTTTTTCTATTTAACAATAATGTTTCATAATTGAGACATTTATGAAGCTATGATTTCATTTATGCTCATAAGTATTATATGCAGCATCTCAATAACAAAATATTAGCCCACAGGTGGATGCATTTGCTCACTTTATTTTTCAGATTGGTTCCTTACATGATACCACTTAACATAAAATATGTAATTATAATAACTTTACCACATTAAAAAAATGGATTTCAAATTTTGTTTTCTCCTGAACATTGATGTGTCCCACTGCTAGCCATTATTCCTTTATTTTGGTTTTGTTCTCAGATAAGTTTAATTGAGGAAATAGAAAACTTAGAATACTTCTCCTCTCATAGTTTTTGTAGGGTCAGATGCCTTGATTGAACAGTCTTGTATCTTTCATGTGATTATGTAAATAGCAGAAAAAGGTAGATAGATTATGCTTTTTTATGAAATTGATAATACCAGAAATTACAGCTTTACTGAAGTTCTTGGTACTATTACTTAAAAGTGGGCTGACCAGATGTACCATTTTAAATGGGATAGAAAACAATGGCACTGTCTCATTTTAAACAATACACATGGTCAGCCTACTGACACTTTGAATTTAGCCCAGTGAGACTAGGGTGACCATATGTACCATTTGAAATGACAAAGAGTACTGATGTTTTCTGTCCTGTTTAAAATGGTACGTCTGGTCAGCCTACTTAAAAAGCTGGAATTAGCTATGAGACTAAGAGTCTTGTAACTGACTATGGGACCATGGCTTGCAGCCTCACTGGTGTAGCCCTCTCTGATAATGCTTAGAAAAGCAAGGCAGGGCAGTTGTCCTGAGATAATAGTTTGAATTGAGCCTTACTATGTATACATGCATTCTAAAAATACATTAAATTATGTGTTCTTTTTTATGGTTATGTCTTTTTCTAAATTGCTAATTGTTAAATATGTTCTATTTGAAGAGTTTTCTTTCCCTCCTGCTGTTTGATTACATTAAGAGGTCATAATTCTTTACTTATGACCTCACAGTCTGTTGATTGAAGTGCCTACACCATCAAAAGCAAAATTATATGCAGAATTTTTAAGAATAAGCAGAAAGAAATGACTTAGCACAAATAATTTATAATAATGAGTAGTGTTTATTGATATCAAACTTACTAATAAAACAGAACTAAGTTACCATTTATACATTCAACAAATATGTGTTATTTATGCTAAATTTTATAGATGTTTGGTTGTAATAATTGAACAATAGTTATGTAACATAAACAATTAGAGGAGGTAAAGGATTATGGGAACTGACTAAATTATTTTTGCAACTATTCTATACATCTAACAGTAGATCAAAATTTAAAAAATAAATAAATAAAAAGAAAAGCACCAATGAGATTAGAATTGTTGACATACCAGTACAATAATTATTTGCCTAACAACTCTTGAATATTTTTGATAAATGTCATAGATTGTTTTCTTTTACTTACACACACACACATTTGTTTATATACATACATATGAGGGCTGTCTGCAAAGCGTTCAGCCGTGTAATATGAAAAATAGAGGCATTTATGGCTGGATATTTTTCAGACAGCCCTCGTTTATATGAGTATGTATTACTTTGCTCAGACTACCATAACAATATACAACAGACTGGGTGGCTTAAACAACATCTATTTTCTCACATTTGTAGAGGCTAGAATCTCATGATCAAAGAACCAGCAAATTTGGTTTCGGTAAGTACTTTTTTTCTGGCTTGCAGACAGCCTTTCTGTGTCCTCACGTGGCCTTTTTTTGTGTGTGTGCATGCAATGAGATAGCTTGAGTTCTCTGGTATAATAGACACTCTTACTCTTCTTTTTGGCTCTCAGGCCCATAGAATTAGGGTCTCATCCTTAGTGTGACCTAATTTAACCAGAATTACCTCTGAAAACATCCTTTCTCCAAATATAGTCATATCAGCAGTTAAGTCTTCATTATACGAATTTTGAGAGGACACAATTCAGTCCATACATACATGATATACACATTCAATGTAACTTTAAATGAGCTCTCCCAACTAGGAAACAATCAGTCTTTGTTTTGGAGCTACAGCTCTGGTTGAGAATGGCTATGTAATATACATTGTCCTTTAAGCAGTATTAATAATATATACACTTAAAAATGCTGAATTGCCCATCAACCACATGGCCTCTTCAGTTCAAGAAAATCAGTTCATTTTAGGCTACATCTGAGACAAAGAAAGTTACAAGAGGAAAGATGGTTTGTTTGTTGGTTTGTTTGTTTTCTCTACTTCTTTCTGGAGCTCAGCCTTTAGGCAGGCAACTGTAGAAAGAGAAGTTTTTCTAGCTTCTGTTCAGAAACAGCTGCATGAAAAACAGAGGTCATAGAAAGGTTGAGAGCAGCAGCCCTCTTGGACCATCTTCACAAAAGTAGCAGAATAAGAAAATAGACTCAGAATTGCTAAGGACCCTGGAACCCAACCCATCCTGAACTGCCTATCTTTCATGTATGAAAAGAATAAAACTTACATTTTTTGTTGTTGTTTTTAGGTGTAACAGAATTTATTCCTACACAGTAATAAAAGGCAAATATACAATAAAAATGAGTGCAAAGCTGTGGTAAGACACCGTCGTCTAGAGAGCTAACCTGCTTGTATGTTATTAAGTTCCCTATAACTTAGCTTCAATACACAAAAACAATAAAAACATAAACAAACATAGTGTACTTGACCAACTAAGATGTATAATAGTATTTCATATCATTCAAAGTCAGATTAAGAGATGATAAGGCCAAACTTTCTGTCATGGTTTGTCCCATTTAAGTGAAAAAAATGCTTATTCACATCTCCCAATTAATAATTTTAAGAACTTCATCACCTAATTTTGTATTTTATAGAAGCTAAAAGATTTCTAATTTTGAGGAAACATAGTTTTGATAAAGTTACCCATAATGTTTATTGAATACAACTGTAGTGAATCGTTCTGAAACAACTAGATTTAGATTAATGGAATACTCACTGTTTTATCCACAATGAAAAAAGAAAAACTATAAGTAGGTAAGGAGTCATTCTTTTGATTTTCAGTATTTCATTCCACATATTCCCAAAACTTGCTTCAAAAATAAATATAGGGAGTTCCCTGATGGTGTAGTGGCTTAAGGCTTCAGCATTGACACTGTCAGCGCTGTGGCCTGGGTTCGATTCCCAGTCAGGGAGCTAGCTACCCACATACCAAAAAGCAAAAAAAAAAAAAAAAAAAAAAAAAATGTCCATTTTGGAAACAGAAAAGGCATAAATAAGAAAAGCAAAAATTCATATCCCAGTTGTTTAGTTTTCTCCCACACAATACTGTAAAATAGTCAGATACATAGTAAGAATCATATATGACTTTATTTTTTCACTATTTTATGATTATGTGCAGATAATGGTGTGTTAAAATCTTTAAGTGCACTTATGTAGTTTGTATATTTTTTTAAATTTCTAACATGTTCTACTTAATATACTTTAATGCTCTGTTATTTGGCTCATAAAATTTTATGACTATGATATTTTCATTGTAGATAGTACCTTGTGTCAATATAATATGACATTCTCTGTCCCACTAAATGCATTTGGTGTTAATTATACCTTGCCTTAAATTAGTATTGCAACATTTTATTTTACTTGTTTTCTTTTTACATCTTTGCCCATTCTTAAGCCTTCAAACTTCCATTGTCAATTTGTTTTAGAAATGCTTTCAGGGTGCAGCAAATAGTTTGTTTTCTTTTATTATTATTATTATTTATGATCTTGACACTAATCTTTTTGCAGTTTTGTGGAGGTAAATCATTGACATGTATTGTTATAACTAATACAGTTGGTATTTACTTAGTTGTACATTATTTTTGGCCTGTTTAGCTGCTATGTAGGTTATTTAAGTTCTAGTTTTTGTGTATAACTAAGTGATTTGTACTCTAGTTACATAGAAAGTGAATATTTTGTTATAATTTCACAACCTTTCTTTTCATTAATATTGGTCTAGTATGTTTTCCCATACCTTTATTTACTATTAACCTTTCCATGCCCTTGGAAGAGCTTGGAAGAATTATACATTCACGTTTTCAACCTAATCTCACAATCTCTACCATTAACTAGAGAAAATAGTTCATACACATTGCTTTTAAACACTAACACATTTGAGTTTATTTCTACCATTATAATTTGTGCTTTGTAGTTACGTAGGTTTTTCTATGCTTCGTTTGTTCTACTTTACTGCCTTATTTTGTATCATGGCTGTTTTGTTGTTTTGTTTTGTTTTGTTTTGTATTTACCTTTTCCTTTTATTAATTTAGAAAAAATTTAATAATTTTAGCAAGTTCTCTTATACTTTCATTAAAAAGAAAGACTTCAAAAAATGTTAATGGAAAGAAATAACTCTGTCCTACTCCATAACAGTAGAAAAACCTTAGAAAGCTTGAAATCTAGTTATTTCATATGAGTTTTTACTAACTGTGATCTAGTTTTCTAAATCAACTTTTAAAAAAATGTAAATTAGTTAATAGAAATTTAATCAGTATTTTTGTAGTTTAATCTCTATGTTTACCACTTATTTCTTCCAAACTGACTTTTCTTTTTTCTTAACTGAAGGCAAATCTTGCACACCGACTATGTAAAAAAAACATATTAGCCAATAATGAGAGATTCTATAAAATATATGCATAAGATTTCAATGGATATTTTACAAAAGAATATATACAAATGTTTTGAAAAGGTGATCATATTATTAGTCATCTGATATTTGATCTCAAAATATTTCTTTTTTATATTTAATTTTAATTTATTAGCAAATATTATCCAGAATAAAATGCTTTAATATTTTATCAATCTACTATTTATGGTAACTTTATCACATCATAATAAATGTTTTCTAAATGACACAATATTTAGTCTCTAGTGAAATTTTCTTTATGAAAAATAGAATAAAATAATGCACACTAGTAAGTATTATATAGCTGTTTGATATTAGCTTGTTCACATTACTACTTAATCTTTACATACTTAAATATATCAGTCTACACGTAAATATGAAATAGCTAAATTTAACAATTTCATAGATATTTCACTGAAAAATAAAATTTCCTTGGAAGATTTCATTATACCTGAGAAATTCTTGTTAATTATGCTAGTATAGTGGTCTAGATAATGTTATTTTGTTTCTTCAATTTAAGTAAATGATATTTAAAGTCAATTTTTTGAGATCCATATTTCAATAATGCTGATGTATGTTGTCATATAGCAAGTTTTTTTTCAGAATTACATAAAACAGAACTAGCTAATAGAAAATTATTTTAATAGTAAAACAGCATAATCAGTAAGACTTTAACATAATAATATGTAAAAAATTTAAAATGAGGATGTGATACTTTGCTAAATTAAGATAATCACAGTGCTTGGGGAAAAGTCATTGCTGCCATCAAAATATTTATTGCATACAGACTAGTTTTCTTTTAAATTATTATACATGTCAGATTGGTACATTCTGGTGGCATTTGCAAAGCCATGAGTTTGATTTTGTGTTACACTTGGCATTGTTGTAACCCTCTGCTAAGTCTTTGTTTCACTGACTCCCAAAGACCTTGAGGATTTGCTGGGAAGAGTTACAATACATTCTCATATATCTCTTCTGTTAATAGGTGTTTTAAAGATTTCAAATTATGTCCAAGTCACTTTGTAGTTAAATTGTTAATTGCCATTAAATAATCCTATAGGAGGTGATTTTTTTTCTCTTTAAAGATTTAGTAAGGAAACATTCATAACAACTCATTCTATTTACTGTAATTTCTCATAGTTCCCCAACTAAGTTAAATAAAAACTTGTTCTGGATATTTCATTATAAAATTAAAATAATATAAATTATTACTTCACTTTTAATTACTAAATACATTACCAAGAACTATAAACACCAGTTATTAAGTTACACATGTTATTATATAGTGCAATACATTAAATAACCCACATAAATGAGGAATAATAAATCTTAGCTTTTAACATTATAGAAATATTATTCAATATTAATTTTAAGATGTGTTAATAAAATGGACCTGGTAATAAAATGAAGCCCATTGTTTGTCATTCAGTAACATTGAAGTAGATTGATTATAGATTACATGCTCAACTCTTAGAATGATCATTTGTCATTTTTCAATTATTGAAAAAAATGACCAAATCATTAGCATTCTTGTCACTGTGTTTGTTGCAATATTAAAAAAAAACTCATAGGTGCTGATTTCAAAATTCTTCAAAGATGAGAAAAACTAGGGGTGTAAAAAAAGTGAAGTGTTGCTATATAATAAGGTATGTATAAGGGTTGTCCAGAAAGTAACCAACCATGTAATATGAAAAAGAGACATTTATGGATTGATTTTTTCTGGAAAGCCCTCATATATTGTGTTGAAAACCAAAAGCAAAAAAAATAGGTCAACTTAATGTGTGTTTAAAATAGAATGTAAGATTGGGCAGACAGTTTTGAGTCTGTGTGTGTGTGTGTGTGTGTGTGTGTGTGTGTGTGTGTGTGCGCGCGCGCGCGCGCGCGCGCATGCGCGTCTGTGCACATGAGCCTCTATACTCATGTATACCCTGAAAATAGTATTGCATTTACTAACCAAAGCCACAGAAAATGTTGTCTTTTATAGTGTATCAAAAATATAAACACAATGCTCTATAACGGCAGAGCAGGCCTTTCATTTAATACAAAATATATGTTAGAGTAACTTTTATAAGTATTACTAAATACTATTTTTAAAAACATATTGCTAACCAGGATGCTTTAGGATAACAAGAATGGAAGTATACTTATCAATGGTGAACTTGATGTGGGGGTCAAACACAGCTGGCTGCTTATTAAATTTCTATACTTAGAAGTTTAACATGTGAACTGTTGCGTTTTACCATGAACCAACTTTCTGCTCCTTTAATTTATTTTTGAAGTTAAAGAAAAGAAACAAAATTGTCATGAGTATATTCCTCCATCCTGATTAACAGAAAAGTGCTGTACTAAATAATTTTTAAATAGGTGTAAGATTAAACACACCCTTCCATCTAAGAAAAACAGTGTCTTTTATTGTATAGTTATATATATATATATATATATATATATATATATATATATATATATAACTATAAAAATCTTGTTCAGGCTATATATATATATAGCCTGAACAAGATTTTTAGAGCAATATTGGCAGATTTACTAAATAATAAAGTCTCTCAACTTGATGGAAATTCAGTTAGGAGTGGGATTGGGACTTCCAAGCACCAAAGATAATGTATTATAAATAGGAAAAGGAAGTTTTAGTGTCAAAAGAAGTATTTAGGATTATTTTTTCAAGGCTAGACTAGAATAATTAAATCACTTTTATAACACGTTTTACCATTGAGAACTATTGAATTGTTTAATATAAAAGAAAATACATACATACATGTATATATATATATATATATATATATATATATATATATATATACACATGTATGTATTAAATATTGTTCTGGTAGGAGAGAAGTTCAGTTTTTGGAACTTTACTTACTTTTAAGCTCCCTCACATTTTTAAAAAAAATTTGAGCCATAGGAATGGTAGAGATATGTAATAACATTTTTTTTCAATTATCCAGATAGATCCTTAAAATCTCTACATTTTTTTTTGCCAGAATAACTCCCAGTGTCAAAATATGAAATGCAGCAAAAATTACAACTGGAATGTTTATGTTTTTGAGTAGACTTCAGTTGATAACAGTCTTTTTTATTTATTTATTTAATTTTTTTATTGCGCTCTCTCTCCAAGGAAGCTAGAAGTGCTGGTGAATGGTTTTCTGAAGCAAAGAGTGTACAAAGTGCTGACTACTGTGGATGAAGGAAAGAGAGTAAAACTGCACTTAAAAATAAACCTAAAAATGTGATAAGAAAAATAAAATGCTGAGTAAAGTACATCAGTGGTTTGGCATTTATGTTTGACAGTGATGTAAGAAATCCTACCCTCAAAACATAGTGAAAGTAACTTTGAATGGTACAGATAAAAGGGTGCTAGAAGCTGGTTAATCTAGTTAAGAACTTTGGTTATTTCAAACGCTAATTATTTTAGTTTACTTAGTTGTAAGATACTATTATATTCAAGCTTTATGAATGAAACCTAGAGGTATGTAATAATAAGTTATATACATAATTTAAAATAAAATAAAATGATTCAAATTTTCAGCATCTAATTTATTTCAGGAGAAAATATACATTTAAAGAAAGATGTTTAAGTTGATCTTAGACTTCATTCTACATCATTTAATTAAAACATGCTTTATATGATGCCATTGAAGCTATTGCCAGATGATAGCTTTTCCTATTTTAAAAGTTATCTGCCAACATTCTCATTATTATCCTTTTCTTTATCATTGACTATGCTTACTGTTTCAAATACTACTTATCATCTCAGGAAACTTTAGGTGATAATAAATTTCCCTAACATCTGTATTTGTGGAAACTCATCATAAATATTCCTGAGCTCAACGATGGTTTCTGATCATTCAGAATACTCATAAGCAGATAAAACATAATATTTTCTCTTAAACTCATGGGGAAACCTAAGGGTATGAAAGTCAGGTAAAATTGGAAGGATACAGGACTGACTGTATTAAAGTTTTCTAATCAATGAGGAAAGAGTAGGGAATCACAATTTCAAAATACAGGGTCCAGCAGAAGTAATGACAGACAGACCGTGTATGTGAATGTCTTGCACAAGATGGACAATAATTGGAAAATTTCACCTAAAATGTCATATAGTGTGCTTGAGTGGCTATGTTACAGAGTTACATGCTTATGATTTTGTAATAAAAGATTTGGTACAGATTATCAGCTCATAAAAAAGGGGCATTATTTGTGTTGAACCCTCTATTATTTAAAACATATCATTGGTCATACCACTGGATATTTCTAGGACACTAAATCTTGTCTCTGAAAACTGATTTGAAAGGGGAAAAGTACTAATTATTTATCCTGGCTTTCCCATATGTAATATATTTTAAGATCTAAACATGCTGATGAAATTTTCACTTTTTAAAATAATTGTGTTTAAAAGATGTAGAAAAAATTATAATATTCAAGTATCATCATTCTTTATCCCCTAATGTCACATCCAGCACAACACGAGCAGTGGGCACACAAAAAGGGTGGTGTGAAGTGAAGAAAGACAGTAGCCAAGGATATAGTATAAGCAGGGCCAAGGGACCACAGCCTCAAGGACTGAGAGCCCAGAATCAGACCAATGTATAGCTTTTATTGGAACATACAAGGAAGTGAAACTGGTTTTTCCATGGTCTGTGAGTTACGTTGCCTAGCAGCCTACTTTTCCCAAAAGTCCCCATTGTGTTCCCACATGCATTGTGTCCCTATGAGAACATATAGCCCCAAGGACTCAGTGCACCAAAACCACCCCAGGGGTTTGACTCAGTATTCAGGTCATCACTAAGAATGCATGACCAATATTGTTCTATCAGGTCATCACTGGAACAGTGTGGGGCACCAGGCAGCCAGTGGGTAGGAGATTAACCTCAGAGAGTGTGAGAATCTATGCCTCACCTCTGTTGAGCCCAAGCTCTCTCCTGATGGCCCCTATGTGACTGTGCCTGTCTTAGGTTGTTTCTCCCTTGAGGAATCTTACCTGTCATTGACTAACCAGTCATCCTCTGGAGCCATATGGGGTGATGTGAGGTGTACGAGTGAGGGAGGAACAGTACCCCCGAGAGAGTGTCAGTTCTGTCTCCTAGATATTCCATGCCCCCTTGGCCTCCACACTTAGCTCCTGCCTTAGGATGTCGTGGGGAATGCATGAGGGGATGGACAGGTTGGCAGTTGGAAGGCAACACCCTAAATAAATTATGAATCCAGGAAACAATCATTTTTTCCAAAAATTATGAGATGGAAAAAATGATGCAATTTTATAATATCAGAAAGTCACTTATCACTCTATTAAGAATAGGAAAAGTAGAGATCATGTTCCTCTAGATATGATTTAGGAAGTATAAAACACACCTTATGGAATTTTCTTTGGATCTAATGACCAATTTACAAGGAATTCATAAGGCATAGGAACAATTAAGTAGTACAAAGAAATAATCAAATTAAGTCATAATGTAGAAAATTCTGGATGACAAAGACTGGATTTCTTATTCATCATATAAACAAACAAAAAGGATGCAGTGGGTTAAAGGCTATAGATTAAAGAGAATTAAGAAGCATGTTACTAGATGCTGTGTGTGGATATGCTGTAATCCTGATTCTTCCTAAATACTTCTAAAACTGCCTTTTTAGGACAGTTAAGGAAAGGTGGAAACCAAGCTGATATTTAGGAAGCATTGCTAATTTTGTTGCATTATTTGCATAGTGCTTATATAAAAATAAAATTCTTTGGTTTGGGTTACATTTACTTAAAAATACTCTTGCTAAAAGTAGGTTTAAGACAAGGTGAGAGAGAAAAAAGGGAGTGGGAAAAGGAAAGAGACAGAGAGACAGAGGGTAAGAAAATGTGTGAGATTAACGAGAGAAGATTAGCAAACTAGTCACTACTGAGGCTTGCTGAAGTGCACCTGAGAAATCATTATATGATTCTGTCCATTCTGTGCAAGTTTGAAAATTTCCATTGAAAAATACATTACTGAAAAAAAGTAGTGTGATATTAGTACTTTAAAAACATTGCAAATTTTTAAAAAAATGAAATTAATTTCTAAGTTTATAATTTTCTATTTTATATGTAATAGGGGAGCGCTTTCAATATAATAATGTCTCTTCATAACACATTTTTTAGTTACATTTTTATAGATGACAGCATTCTGACTTTGTTATAAACATTATTAATATCTTGGTAAATATGTTCACACAATCTCTAATTTATCCACTTTTCAATAGCCTCACATTCCAGTTTGATAAAGCTAGGTTTAGTACTAAGAGTAGGAACACTTTAAATTTATGCCAGATTCAGAATCTCACCCCTGCCTGCCAACTCCAAATTTACCATAGAACGTTACTTTCAAATTTATATGAAATTCAAGTTTCAAATTTGCATGGAATATGTTTAAGCAGGAATTGAGATTTAGGTATTTCATTGAGCAAATACCATATAGAGTAAAATTCCCACTAATTTGTTTTGGGTGGTGAAAATGGGGAGGGTGGGTAGAAGAAATGCATACTTTTTTAGAAGACAGTAACATGTGAACAGTTGTAAATCTTTAATAAACCTGACCATTTCAACAACTTCTTTAAAAACTAGACAAACAAGCATATAGGTAATTGAATGAAGATAATTATAAAGTAATGTTTCAGAACTGCAAAAAAAGATAACTGAAACTGTTGAAATGCATATGAAGATGTTATAATAACCATTTTATGATATTTTTAGTAGCTTGGATTATAATATTTAATGGTTCTACTGTGTTGTTCCCGGCAAATTAAATGAGTCTCATGAATGACTTATTTCTATGACTATCTTGTAAGTGAACTCTTTTTCCATTGACCTAGCTGTAACGTTCGCACCCTTAATGGCTCAACTCTCTAGAGTCAGTCGTCAAGTGGCTGATCTACCTGTACAGTACACTTCGAGAGAGTTGCAACCATTTCCCAGTCCTTATTTGACTGTTTGTGGGGTGGTTTCCAAAAGCAAAGTTGAGACAATGTAAATATATTGCCACAGAATCATTGAGGCTCAGGGCATCTAATTTATACATGTGTCAAATTTTGCATACTCTTGTCTTCTTTCACAGTCTATGACACAAACTACTTCAAATTTCCTCTCACAAAAGGTTATTTTTATTTTTTTATAATGTAACTGCATCCTAATAGTATTTTCTATTCTTGTTTGTGCTATCAAGTCACTGCCTCAACCTTTTAACTTTACTTATCTTCTAAGGCCTTTCTCTCAGTGTTTGAGCCAGGACAGACTAGGTTATACTATGGTAAATAATAACTTCCAAATCTCAATGGCTTAATGTAGTAGAGACCCATCTGACCCCTGATCAATCCACAAGCCTGTTACCAGCTGACAGAAGAGTGCCCGTTTAGGGACTGAGGGACACAGGCTAATGGAGCAGCCAGCCATGATTTTCAACACTTCCTGTCACCATCACAGAGAAATGAGAAATCTTGGGGGGCCTCCCGTAACCACTAAATCTTTCACTGGAAGTGATGTAGTGTATCTCATTGGTCAGAACTAGTCAGGAAGCACAATCCTGCCAACTACCCCAAGCGAGGGAGAAGCTATTCGGTAACAATCATTAATGACTGGTCACCACACCCATATCTCCACAACATACACACACATGTACACATACACTTACGTATGTGTACGCTCTCTCACTGTGAATCAAATTTCAAATGCCAGTATTTACATTACTTTTGCATTCTCTGAAAAAAATCTTATTAACTAAGATTATCTTATAAAATCTTATTGTAAACAAAGGTAATGTTAGATGATTTCAAATCTATATAACTTTTTATTAGCCTTAGCTAATAAAAAATAAAATTATTTCATGAAGAAGTAAGTATATGTAGCATTATTGATTATCAAGAATTTTTATTTACTTAAATTATTAAATGATTATGTAAAAAATATGGTATGTACCCTGGAATAAATGTTGAGATCAAACTCTGCAGGGGAATACATTTTTTCAAATACCCTCTGTATTATTTCAGATCCTATGTTACAAAGGTTTTGATTAGTATGAGTGATTATATAATTACAATTTGAGTTAATTATTACTTGTCATTCAGTCTACACAAAAGACCATATCTCCATCGGCAGCTTGAATAGCCTTAAATCATCTTCAAGGGCTCTCTTGTTCCGGCAGCTTTAAATTTAAGGTTCTTGTATAAGAGTTAATATTGCTGACTTTTCTTTGATTGTTTCTGTGTGGATAGCCCCATCATGAAAAAATCTCTTTTAAGCCTAGGGATTTTTAATAGATCTACAATCACAAGAGATTTATTGTCTACTTGCACTTAATTGGACTATCTGGAAACACCAGAAAAAAGGAAGAAAATGGAAGACATATTTTTAATTCGAAACTCAGAAACTAAGACACAAGCGTGTTTCTAAGCAAAGCAAGACCTGGTTTGCAATACTGCAAATAATCTTTCGAGCCTGGACCTGTCTCTATCATGGATAAGTTACTGTGCATGGCAAAAAAGATTGAGAAAGGTCAGAAAAACAGCTATTTATCCCAGATTTTACTGCTTGATAGCTCTGTTACTTTATTCAAATTATTTCTCCCAGTTCCTCATCTCTGGCACCGGCAAAAGAAGCATTTTTTGCATAGAGATACTTCAAGCAGCACATCCTTCAAGGAAAAACACATTGTCTTAACAACTGGGCTTACGGTTGGCAAATAAATTTATTTGGCCTTCTAGGATTACCACAACTGCAAAGACATCTTGTTAGAGTCACTTGAGGCTAGCTCACATCCACAGACAGAGACAACCAGATAAAGGCCTTGGATTTTCAATTGTATTCCAACTACCACATTTTTTATGGGATATTTTAATTCTTAAGCTTTTCTTGAGGTCAACTGAAGTTGTCATTGGGGACTGCACAACAGCTTGATCTCTCTTTAAACCTAATTTCATGCCCCCATACCCCAAACCAGTGCTGATGCCAGGAGTACTCACTAATAAGCATCTTTTACTCCAATCTTTTTGCAGCCTTCTTCCCGGTGAACCCAACCTGCTACAGTTGTGAAGATTGCATAAGGTAAGCTGATTTTGAGCTTCGGTCCACTAAGCACTGCAGAAAGGTAGGAAACATTCTGATAAATCATCTATCAATATGGACTTTTGCCTTTGCCTGGGTGCACATAAAGGAGTCCTTTTAAACATTTTATATAATTTTAAAAATACTTGTAGAACTTTGAATTCCCTTATATTTTGGAGGAAATTTTATTTAAGTTTTTATGGTCAATTTGAAATATGTATTTCTACTTCAAAATAAATAACCCTATTTATCAATGAAGATGGTGATTTTATTTTAATTATTAAGTTGGAAGTATAGATTCATGCCTATTCATATTATTATACTATCATTATCATTTTGTCTCATAGTATATACCTTGTACATTTACCACATACACATACATACCACTTTAAATATACCACTACACATACATTTTTAAAAGCAATTTCTGTTTTATAATTTAAAAATATAATTATGAGAAATGTAATATAATTATTATTTTCAAACTGAAAAAAGAAACAAATAGATGGACCCAAGAACTGACTTTGAAATATAACCCGATAATCACCTCTAAGATATATCATTAATGAACACCAAGTTAAATTGTGAGAGATAAACAATCAATCGTAACAACTAGGAGCAATCCAACTTAACTACTTCAAGAATAACATCAGAGACTTTGCCATATACAATTTTATATTGCCACTTGTTTCTACCATCTGTGTATGAGGTGTTATGGAAACCATATTTTAGAAAGTACAGAAGGTTCTATCCAGGTTTGCCATCCTTACATTAGTTCTCCTTAAGACTACATCTCCGTGTTGATAGGTAGGAGGAATTTTTATTTGTTTGTTTTTTCTTTTTTTTATATTTTTCTTAGAGATTCAGTTTTCTCACTGACACAGAATTCCCATAGACTCAGTGATGCCTTAAGCAATCTGTGGCCTGAATGTTAGTAATTTGGTGAAATGAAATAGTCAAAACTTTATGGTCAAACACACCTGGATTAGAAAACCTGACTTTGCCACTTCTACAAACCTTCACTATCTTATCTGTAGTGGAGAAACTTAATGTCTATCTCTCAGAGCTGTTATCTTGATTAATGACAATATAAAGCATAAACATTTGTTATAGACAGCAAGTCCTTGAATAGTATTGTTTTGTTCGTCACTTTGTCATTTCCTTTTAATAATGATGAGATGCCATTAAGAACTTAACTCTTGTTTATATCAATTAGCCTATAGTAAAATTGGTTTGCTTATATATTATTCCACTTAAAGTTGCAGAACTTATTGATGACCTTAAATGAGTACTTACTGTAATAGAAAAATGTTGTTTACTTTTCCTACACTCATTCTTCTTTGTTTTTGGTCTGGTTTACCAATCTTGAAATGCTAAATGAATTCTGCTATAAATTCTTTTTATCCATATTATCTATTAAAATTTGTTTCATTCTCCCTTCTTCTATCCTCTTACTCCATAATCCTAGAGAAAATCTAAAAGTAGTAGAGAAGATATGTGACTACTTTATAACAATTGCTTTGTAATAAATGCACAGAGAACTTAGTGACATATAACAATAATCATGTGATTAGAGTCATGGATTCAGAGGTCCAAAATTTAGAGAAGGCAGGGTAGAGATGTTCATCTTTGGTTTAGTTGCTTGGATATTGTTATTCTTGTTTCTGTGAATAAAAGAGTTAAATTATCTGCCCCATATACGTTCATCATGCAATAATGGTCAGGGTAGGATAACTGTAATAGACACCCCAGAAATGTGGGGACAGGGAAGAGGCATTTAGTCATTA
>PVJL010002104.1:60142-132625 GCA_004026885.1 Lyroderma lyra
TTTTTTTTTTTTTTTTTTTTTTTTTTTTTTTTTTTTTTTTTTTTTTTTTTTTTTTTTTTTTTTTTTTTTTTTTTTTTTTTTTTTTTTTTTTTTTTTTTGTATGTGGGTACTTCCCTGGCTGGAAATCGAACCCAGGCCACAGCGTTGACAGTGCTAAAACCTTAAGCCACTACACCACCAGGGAACTCCTTGGACTTAGATTTTTTTAGAATGCTTTCTGTCTGTAGAAATTTAAATATTTAAAGACCCCTTTTCACTTTGATTTTTCTGTCACTTCAATGAAGTTCATTTATTCCTTTAAAAACTTGATTCATTTATTACTTATCAGTTTATACTCCAGAAGACAGAATTTATACCCATAAATATCTTAAAGATAAGCCATCTCTACTTTGGAATTCTGTAAGAAAATGGGGAGAGAATGCTTCTAAGAGTTGAGAAGCACTGTTTTCTAGCCAAGCAGGTCAATCAGGCATATCCTTAGATTCTTAGTTGCCTTTTTGTTGAACTAAGATGTCTTTTGAGATTTGCTTTAAATCTTTCTGAGGTCTTCCAACTATACTCTGGATTCTCAGAGGTCATGTTCTACTAGCACTATTCTGAATTTATTTGATATGTGTCCTGAGGCCATCTATTACTTTGAAAATGTTTCCCTAGCTGGAAAGACTTCCCTAGCCCTATACATGTCCTCAAAATTCTAACTGAAACTGAAAAGTTTATTCTTTAAATTATCTATCTCCTCCCAAATTGTATCATGAATATCATGAGCCAAAATCAGAAAGTCTTCATAGCTAAACCATTGAGTTTATTAAGTACATTCTCCATTTTTTAGATTATCATCAATAGCAATGTTATTAAACTTTCTGCTACTACATAACGAAGGTCACCATAATCTCAACTGGGGTTTTTTTCCATTTTTCTTCAGAACTTCACATCATTAGGTTTCAGCCTGCTGCATGATCTGAAAACCAGCATCACATGTTTTAGGTTTTGTTACGGCAGCATCTCAATCATAGTATCCAATTCTGTTCCACTTTTCCATTCTTGCAAAACAAACCAGAATCTCTGCTTTTTCTCTGTGGAGTCACAGTACATCAGGCGGACGAGAAAACTATCAACAGTCAGTAGATGCTGGTGGCTATGTCAATTGTCACAGAAAAGATGCCAATAGGCTGAGATTCCAGTTGCCTTTAATGGATTCAGCAGCTTCCTGGAGAAGGAGTGGGAGGTACCATACTCAGGCAGCAGCACTGTTCCGGAGAGATGACTAGGAGAAGAGAGTGAAAAGGGGAAGACTTCCAAAACAGGGTACAATTAAACATGGAGTACCCTCAGAAGGTCTTTAGTGACAGACAGCATTCCATTTCTCTGTATTGGTTTCAGTTTTAGTTTAATTGGTATGGAAAAATTTAAGCTATCTAAATAGTCTTTAATCAATTCTCTGCAATACTTGGGTCTTCAAACCATTGTAATTATTAGTTACATTAGTTTTCAAGAAAGGAAAATTAAAAATCCTTTTAAATCTTAACTCCACCTGGGAGATAATATATTAGAAACTGACAGAGTAAAAGAATCAAAAAAATATACTGACTAGTAGTATTTATAGAAGAAAAGAACAATAAACTGAAAGAAAAAATTAAGAAAAAGGGTATAGTTATTGACATCACATCTGACAGAAATTGAATAACATGCATGTTAAGAAAAACAGTTGAATATTTAATTCAGAGTCTATTAAAGACTTAAAAGACTAGATTAAGTACATGGTGGAAATGAATGAAAATTCAGTGGGTTAAGTAATGAATATTTTTAAGAGGTAGACCTATAAGTGAAGAAGAAAAATAGAGCATGAGTAGTGATGGGCATTAGTGTAGTGGAGAAACAAGACTGAATGAAGAATTTTGCTTTTGTTTTATATTTTTATTTGATTCAGCGTTAACTCTGAAAGACTGAATGTCAAAAGGAACAGTCTCAGAAGAGACCAGAATAATGTAAATATGTTCAGCTTTTCCTTGGTTGGTGATCTTCAAGTCAGGATACCATGATTTAAAGGAATGGTTTACCCTTTGTATTCTTTTGAAGAAACAAACATATTTAACAAACTTGAATATGGCCTTCAGTCATGTAGACATGACTGCATTTTTTATCCCATTTAAAATTAAAATTTTACCCCTTAAGATAACCTTCCTACTTGGAGTCTGGTAAATAATAAATATGTGAGATATACATTTATAATATACCAGAAAAGAAATTCAGAGAACTACAGCTATCAGAGAAATCAGTGCATGTATTATAGCAAAGTCTTCCATATCATTGTTTGCTAATTGTAGCACTGCTCAAGAGCTTTCACTAAACCTTGCTTGATCTTTGTGCGATAAAATATTCCTCTTCAAATTGCCAGTAGGACACCCAGCTGGTGCCCAACAGGAAACTGGAAATGCAGAATTACTGAGGGAGTGGTTTAGTCTGGAGATGTAGATTTGAAAGATATTTTCATGAGCTTGAAAGCTGACACACTGGGAGCAGATGTTGTTGCCACAGAATACAAATGCGAAGAGCCTGGCAAAAAGAAAGGGGGAGTGCTTACTTTTTCTGAAGCATGAGAGTGAGAGGGTTTGTACTGTGGATATTAAACAGAAGAAGTGACTGAAATAAAATGTGATTTATTGTATTTTGTAATTCAAAAGACTTAGCAATCTACATGGAATATTAAAAACAATGTATAACCAACACTAGTATGATAGTTATACCATCTAGATTATTATTCACGTGTATATTTTACAGTATTTATATATTAACATAGCTAAAGTAGACAAATATTTTTCATACATTCAATTTATTAAAAGGATATTCTCTCTGTTTTTTTAAGTTCTTTTTAAAAATATTCTTTATATTCTGCAGTTTACCCATAATGATTTATATAGCAACTTTTACTCATTTTCAATGCTGGATAGTATTACATGGTTTTAAATAGATTAATCCTTTATCAATGGACTTTGAATCCTTTCCTGCATTTTTGCTAATATAGACTACGTTTGTTGAACATTTTCTTGCAGGTGTTACTTAAGGCTTATGAATAGAAACCATTACATTTACAGGCTATGTGCATCTTTACTTTCAACCTCACATCACAGTATCAAATAGCTCCCCATAGTGATTGTACCAATATTTGTGTCAGCCAACCATGTTTAACAGTTCCTACTATTCTTCATCTTTCCTGACAGTGTTGTCACAAATTTTACATTTTTTACCAGTTTAATGATGTGGTTTTAATTGTTTTTTGATGATTGTAAGGGTGAGCACTCTTAAAATATTTATTAGCATTTGTTTTTATTCAGAGCTATTTAATTTGCTCATTTTAGTTTCTTTCTTTACATATACATTTGGAAGAACTTTATATAGTCTACAGAATGCAGTTTTTATTAATTAGTATATAATCAAAGAGATATCTGAATTTTAATATAATAAAAATATGCATCTGTTTTATGCATTCACATTGCATCCTAGTTTATTTTTTCAATTATAATTGACATTCAATATTATTTTATATTAGTTTCAGAAGGCCAGCATAGTGGTTAAACATTTATATAATTTACCAAGAGATCCCCCAGAAAGTCTAGTAATCACCTGGCATCATATGCAGTTATTACAATATCATTAACTATATTCCCTATGCTGTACTTAACATCCCTTTGACAATTTTGTAACTACCAATTTGTTCTTCTTAATTCTCTCACCTTTCCCACCCAGCCTCTCAAGCTCCCTGTGTGTTGTTGGTGCGATGGCAAATTGGTGTAACCATTGTGAAAAACAGTATGGAGTTTCCTCAAACAAATTAAAAATAGAACTACCTATGACCCAGCAATTCCAGTTTGGGGTATTTATCCAAATTACTTCAAAACACTGATTTGGAAAGATATATGTGTCCTTATGTTCATTATAGCATTATTTTGTTGTTGTTGTTGTTCTTTTTGTTTTGTTTTGTTTTTGGTGGTTCCCTGGCTGGGAATTGAACCCTGGCCACAGTGTTGAGCGTGCTGAAGCCTAGCCACTACACCACCAGGGAACAACATTATTTAAAATAGTCAAGATATGGAAGGAACTCAGCTTCAGTCAGGAAGATCAGCTGAGTTTCAAGTTTCCTAAGAAGTGACCCCGGGCCTCTGGCTTCTGGTAACATAGACTCAATAGCTTCGTTCCTATACCCTTCAGACTGGGACAGGGCAGCCACTCTTGTTCCACTCTGATTTACTTCACTGTCCCATGAGGCTTCCCAGATCTTCCATTCTCTAAATAACTAATTCTTTAGAACACATTTGTTTAAAAAAAAAAAAGGCTATTGTTTTCTATTTTGAAGACTGGTCTTTGATATACTTGGGAAAAATGCTGAAAGTTAATTTGGACTGTATGCATGTGGGAGAGATATTGGCTGGATGCAAGGTAAATGGTAATTGACGATGGCAGTGAGTTATTGTTTAGGTGGCCATGCCATTCTAGCTGAAGTTCTTTCCTCTTATCATCATTAAGATATATCATTCATCTGCCCCATTACTGACAGATCTATTCATAGTCTTAATAACATTTTTAACAATGTGATTTTGCCACGTATTGCTTTTGGGATTTTGCTTTTCTTTAGTGGTGTACAGATTCACTATAATATTTTTAAGTGAGTTTCTTTTTATTAATCCTGAGAGAAGTTACACTTCCTGAATCTAAATGTTCAAGTTATTAATAAATTATGCAAAGTCCCATTCAATCACATTTATTCACTCATTAATTTATTCACATTTTTCACCCCCACCAAAAGGCAGGAAGCTGAACAAATCAATAATCATACAGCTTAGTTCAACATTCATTATTCTCTTTGGTTCATGTAAGGCCAATTTCTTCTTTTCTCTTTTATTCATTCTTCTTAATCTACATTTTCTACTCACTTACCTCTTTCTATACAAAAATAATATGTATAATGTTTTTTGCATATGTTCTTGCCCAAGTTATATAGATACTTTCTGTATATGACATCTTTAAATGGTATTCTTTTATATAACTTTATTCTTTTGTGTTTTCATTAGTTACTCTACTTTCTATTACTCATTTGTGTGGTTCACCTAAAATATTTCTTTCATCTGCTTTATATTAATAGTATTCTATGATGTATCTAATTTATATATCACATTGTATTTATACAGTCTCCCTGTGATTGTCTTTAATGAATAATTACTACAAATATATCCTATTGAATATCAATACCCTGTTCTCCTTCTGAACATCTTGGAGATTTTTTAAAATAATGCACATCCTGAAATTATTGCCAGATTGTTTTCCAGAATGTTTCAGGTAGCATTGCCACCAAGAGTGCATGAACTGTTCTATATCCCTGTGTCTCCATAAAAACTTAGCATTATCGGATTTTAGAATGTTTGCAAGAGCAAAAGATGTTGAATGTTGTTTTATTGTTGTTTCAACTGGCATTATTAAATTAATAAGCCTGAGAGCTTTTCCTCATCTTTATATGTCTTCGGGGTTTCTTTTTCTATTAAGTTCTAACTGATAATATTATTTGTCTTTTGAGAGTGTTGCCTTGTTCTTGCTGATATGCTGATTTGTTTTTATTAATATCGGAGGGCTGTCCAGAAAGTATCTGGTAATGTAATATGAAAAACAAAGGCATTTATGGCTGGATTTATTTGGGGCAACCCTTCTATATTATAATTTTTATTTTCCAAAACAAACATAGTTAAAAAGTTTGTCTGACACTGTGAGTTATAAGTAGATTTGTTCAGTTTTTGTGTCATTTGAATTTTAATTTCTTTCGTTTTTATGGAGCTATTATTAGTCTCATAATGTGAGAAGAAACTTTGATTTGTAAGAAAGTATTATGATTATAATTGTCCTTAGTAAATATTCTCATGATAATTCTCATAGACTTATAAAAATATAGCCTGTAGCAAAAATTCAGAAATTACATGCACATACACACACAGATAAACACACGCACACATAGAATATTTAATCATTATTTATTTTATTTTATTTATATCTTTGGTTTTTAAATTTCTTTAAATAAAAAAAATGAAACTACTGTAACTAGTATTGATCGGAAAATGAGATTATGATGACAAATTCAGCCAGTGTTTGTACTGAGTTATGTTAACAAGTTATTCAGAGCAATGTGACATCTTATATAATTTAGATATAGCATCTAAATGGATATATTTTAAAAATCTATTCGTTTTTACCTTGAAATGATTTTACATATTATATATAATATATTTAAAGTATTTTTTATTTTTTTGGAACAAGTTTTTAATTCTATACAATTCTGTGGAAAATTTTCTACATATGAGTAAAGGTATAGGGTGAGCTAGTTGTCCTGTGAGAATTATTACACACATTGGCAAAGATAATGTTCTCATAATTACTATTCCTGGAAGAAAGTGACATCTTGAGTTAACTTGAACTGTTACAAATGATAAATGAGGTAAAATATATAACATTTATGTACTATAAATACTGTTATTTTTTAAGAAATCATTCATCTACTGTGAAACAGTATTGTACTTGAGCCTCATGGTTTTAAGTAATAACTGAAAATTATGAGACCATCATTCTGTACTACTTTCCAAATGCCATGTCTATATGACATGTATTTCTTAGGCAGATTGTACATGGATTCATTCTCCTCTTCAGCTTGAATCAAGTTTGAGACAGGTCACTGCATTATCTATCCAAAATTGAGTAATTAATACAATATGGAACTGGTGACAGAAAAACTCAGGCTTAGGTTAAGATGGGAAATCTGGATAATACTGAATCGCTCCTAAAGCAAATAGTTGGGCTCCATTTTTCTCTTTGGCATTGAGTTTCCCAAGTGTCAGGATTTTTCATAGTCAAACAAATATTCTCAGATTTATTCAAAAGACAAATACAACATTTTAGGAATAATGTACTTTAGAGTTATTTATAGATCTACTCTTATGCATTAGTGAACATTTTTGAGTGCTGGCCATAATGATATATAAAATTAATTTTCAAATATATCTAAATTTTTTGTAGCATGCACTAAGAAATACAGAAGGTATTTCACTTCTAAAAGCTTCTAATATTTTATCACTTCAAACATGATACAGTCATGAGCATTTAAAAGTTACAAAAGGTTACAAGAGTAAAAATATGTGTTTCCTAAATCATATTTTCATATTTTTTACATTTTGAAGATAAAACCTTCAAAATGTAAAATTTGCTCATCTGTGTCACTGTCAACTAAATAGTTCTGTAATATGCATCGTTATGAACAGTAAAATTTTTCTGTATAATTATAAACATAAATAAATGAAATAAGTCTGGTTCCAATTTCTACCATTTAACTGAGATAATTTGGGCAATATAATCAACATCTCTGAGCTTCCAGGATTCTGAATGAAGGAGAATGCATCATCAGCATGCACCTTATATTCCACTAAAAACTTAAGGCTAATTCCTAACTTAAGTCTGTATCCTAGAACCTGTTTACTTAGGAAAATTAGGGAGAGAGGGGTGGGAGTTAGGAGTGAGAGGGAAAAAAGGGAACTAGAGAGCAGACAAAGAGAAAATGGAGAGACAGAAAGAGGAGAGAAAATATGAATGAGAAGGAAGAAAGAAATGACAAGTTGAATAAACATAAATCATATACATCCAGTCCAATGACCTAAACAGATGCTATTATATTAATATGCAAAAATTTTATTGGATATTTTGTTAAATCTGCAGATTGATTTTGAAAAAACTAACAATAACCATGTGATGAACATGGTACATTTCAATACTATGATCTGAAAATCTCCGAGTTTTTTTATTGAGTTATTTAAAGTAGTTAAATTTAGTGTGTTTTTAAATATGGTTGACTTTATGCTGTGTATCTTGCTATTTGTTTTCTATTTGTTCCTCCATGTATTTGTCCTTTTCTCCCTATTTTATTGCCACTTTAGGGTTAATTGCATGTTTCTATTATTCTATATCATCTTCTTCATTGAGTAATTAGATATGATACTTTGTTATGTATTTAAGTAGTTATTTTAGCATTTATTGTATGCCTTTATAATTTATTGTCATTTTAAAAGCCATATTATATCACTTCAACTATAACTTTAGTCTTACAATATTATACTTAATCTTCTCTTTTATTGGTTCTGTTCAATGAGTGTCATACATTTTACTGCTAAATAGGTTTTAAAATCACAGGCCTTGATTCTAACAGTTAAGACAAAAATGTCATTATATTTACCCTTTAGTTATTATTTCTGCACATGATACCATTTTCTTACTCTTTGAAAAAGGAAACGAACAAGACAAAGAAACTAAAACTCACAGATACAAACAACAGTTTAGTGGTTACCAGAGCATCCTCTTTGTATTTATAGTTTTAGGCACTTTATAAGCCTCACTGCATTAACGAATGTATAACTGATTTTCCCAAATTTAAAGCCTTCTTGGAAGTTATACTATATGAGTACAAGTATTATTATTTGAAATATTAGACATCATTTCTGGAAGAGAAGTATACAATGTAATTTCCTAATAGAAATTATTTGGTGTTTCCTATGTATCTTTCAATTTAGTAATCACAAGACTCTGATTTTATGAGGAAGGAAATATTGAAAGGAATTATTTTCAAATACAACATATGTCATAATCTGAAAATTGTCTTCATTACTCATGTAGTAATTATCCTTAAGTATTTGTATTGAACTGCATATTCTTCCATTCTTTTCCAGCTTGTGTTAATTTATTCTCAGATCACTTTATGAGACTCATTGTAAGATTTCAATCTTATTGTTATTTTTTTTTTTAAATTAATCTGGAGGATCGCCAAGCAAAGCAAATGGACAAGCAACAGGAGAATGTTGTCAACACAGTGTCCCAACAGAGAGACTAATACCTTTGAGCCAATGCCAATGCTATGCTGCCATAAAAACAGTTGGCTTTATGATGGATGAGAATCAATAAAAGTTACTGATAGATCTGCTTTAAAAGTGACTTTGGATCTGCAAAATGCACTTATATCTCAGATAATTTATATTATCATCTAAAGGCAAAAATCTTACCATTCACCTCTTCTCTAATTATATTCAACTGAAGTGAGTAAATTCAGTAGTCAAAAACAATGCTTTATTTTATGTTAATAACTTGCAAGTTTTAAACATTATTAGAGATATATATTTATAGTAATATTTTTCAGTATACTGATATATGTATTTTTATCTTTTTCAATTATTAATTCACTTTTTATAACTATAGTATGAAACCTCATTAAATCAAGTTTTTACTTATAAATGCCTTTCAAAATTAAACAAAATTTAAATGACATTATATTAAACATCTTTAATTTATACTTGACCTTAATGTAATTTAGTGTTGGAATCTAGACACCCAAGTCATTCTTCATTAACTAATACATAAACAATTCTTTAATAATCCATTGAATATGTGCACATTGCATAGAGTCAAGTTTTCAGGCAAAATAATAAAAAAGTAAGTAAGTAAATAAATAAATGAGTAATAAAGGCTAACAACTCAATAATAAAATAAAAATATAGTGAAAAAAACTTTAAAGAAACCTAAATGCCTCATTAGAAAATACATTTAATACAAAAGAAATCAGGAGAGGAACAGAAAACGCAGGAGACATAATAAAAAACAAGAAGTAAAATAGCAATTCAACTAAAAGACACGAAGTGTTAGATTCTAGACATCCATGTGATATAATTGATTCCTCATTGTGGATTTGATTTACATTTTTCTAATAACTAATGATGTCGAGTTTCTTAGGTACTTATTGGTGATTTGTGTGTCCTCCTTTGAGAAATATCTATTCAGATAATTTGACCTATTTTTAAATTGAGTTGTTATTTTTAAATTGCTTAATTGTTAAGATTTCTCTGTAGATGTTAGGTACAGGTTCTTTTGCAGACACATGATTTACAAATACTTTCTCCCATTCTGTGAGATGTCTTTTTACTTCTTTGAGGGTGTTCTTTGAAGAACAAAAGCTTTCACTTTTAATAAAATTTAATCTATCTTTTTCTTTTGTTATTCATGACTTTGGTGTTATATTTAAGAACCCTTTGCCACATCCAAGGTCATGAAGATTACCTCATATATTTAGAATAAAAATGTCAGATAAATATAAGTGTTGATGAAGACTTGGAGAAATTGGAACCCTGATGTACTGCTAGTGGGGATTTATAGTGGTGGAGTCACTTTGGAAAATTGTCTGGTAACTCTCAAACTACTCAATAAAAGTTACCATATGACCCTTAAAAACCATTCCTAAGTATATACCCCAAAGCAATAAAAACATATGTCTACACAAAACTATGTATCCAAATATATAGAGAAACATTATTCATAATAGCCAAATGGTAGAAACAACCCAAATGTTTATGAACTAATGAATGGATTACTAAATATAGCATATCAATACAAATGCATATTTTTCAGCCATAAAAAGGAATGAAGTACTGTTTCATACTACAATATGGATGAACCTTGAAAACATTATGTGAAAGAAGATAGAGCATATATGATTTCATTAATATGAAATATCAGAATACAGAATTTTTATATTGACAAATTAGCAATTGCATAGAGTTATGGAGTCAGTGGGGAATATAGGGTGATAATAGCTAATGGTTATGGGTTTTTTTAAGGTAATGAAAAATTGACTAAAGAGATGGTGGTACGCAATACTAAAATCATTGAATTGTATATTTTATATGGGTACATTTTATGACATTTGAATTATATCTCACTACAATAATTGGCGCTTACCTGGAGTTTTGCTTTTCGTGGTTTCAGTTACCTGTAGTCAACTGAGGACTCTACATATTAAATGGAAAATTTCAAAACTAAGCAATTCATACATTTTGTTGTGCCATGTTCTGAGTAGCATAATGAAATCTTGCACTATCCTCCATCCAGCTTGGTATCATTTCTTTGTCCACTGTATCCATGCTGTATATGCTACCCACCTATTGGACACTTAGTAGCCTTCTTGGTTATCAGATAAACTTTCATGGTATCACAGTGCTTGTGTTCAAGTAACACTCATTTTAATTAATAATGGACTCAAAGACCAAGAGTAGTGATTCTGGCAATTAGAATATGCCAAAGAGAAGCCATTAACTGCTTTCTTTAAGTGAAAAAGTTAAAGTTCTTAATTTAATAAATAAGAACTAAAATGTATGCTGAGGTTGCTAAGATCTATAGTAAGAACACATTTTATATCTATGAAATTGTGAAGGAAAAAGAAATTTATGATAGTTTTGCTATTGTACTTCAAGCTGTAAAAGTTATGACCACAGTGTGTGATAAGTTTTAGTTAACATGGGAAAGGCATTAAATTTGTGGATGGAAGACACGAACAGAAAAAAAATGTATATACATATATGTATACACACACACGAGTATACACATATGTGTGTATATGTGTATGTCTGTGTATATATACATATATACAGATACATACATACATACATACATATGTACATGCATATATTTGTGTGTGTATATGATACTTTTTGCAGTTTTACATATTCAGTAGGGGTCTTGGAAGGTATGCCCTGCAGATAATGTTGTAAAAAAGAAATCTTTTAATTTTTCCCTATTAAAACAAACAATGGCTAAATATTCTCCTTTACCAAGGCTGACAGGAGCATTTAATTGATGAGAGGAAGCTGGGCGGTGTCCTTCTGCATGTCTAGACGTAAATTTAATGAGGGAAGTTGGATGCTTTGAGAAAAGGAAAGATAAAAGCTACACACAGTGACAATGTACCAGAAAATAGGACTTTGAGTGAAATTTAATACATCTGTTATGATGCAAATAGCCTCCTACAACATCTTAGTATATTCTACAAATTTTGTTCAAGAGTAATTTTTGAAATGAGCACTATTTGTCAAGGGGGAAAATGAGCTTTAAGAGGTGGGATGAAAATAGATGATAAATTGGTGATGTGGGTTGTTTTCAGTTCAGAATAGAATAGAACATTTTCTTCTAAAAGAAGTGCCTACCTTATAAGGTAGAAATACATGGAGAGATTCAGACAAAGCCTTCAGAATTATGCTTAACATTCCATAACTGCTCAGTATTAGCTATTGTGTGATGGGGCTATCATGTGGAAGAGGAAAGAGATGTTCTATTTGGCTCAGAAGAATAGCATCAAAAAGACCATGTTAGAACTGTACAGTATTGCTAATATTTAACATTTTAGAACAATTCTAAACTAAAATTTGCAGCTTCAATATCTTAATATAAAAATATCAAAACCTCTTTGGGATTATTTTAACAAATTTGTGCATCAGGTATTACTTAGTCTTGATAAATTCAAAAATTCCTTGTGGATCTTGAATTATTTTTATAGATACTGTCACATCCAGCATGACACGAGCTGTGGGAATATGAGGAAGGGCAGCACAAAGTGATAAAAGACAGTAGCCAAAAGTGCATTACAAGCAGAGCCAAGGGGCTCCAGCCTTGAGGAATGAAAAGAGCCCCAAATCAGGCCAATGCATAGCTTTTATTGATGGATAGAATGAGGAAGTGAAACTTGTATGGGGAAGTAAAACCTTCCTCTTTCCAAGGTCTGTAATTATCATGCCTTATGGCTGTTCACAAAAGTCCCCATTGTGTTCCAGCAGGTATTGTGCCTTTATGCATATACATAGCCCCAAGGACTCAATGTACTGAAACCACCCCAGGGGTTTGACTCAGTACCTAAGTCATTTCTATTGGAGCATGACCATATTGTTTTATCAGGTCACCATTGGAGCAGCATAGGACACAAGGCAGACAGGAGGTAAAACATTAACCTCAGAGAGGGTGAGGGGCTGTGCCTCACCTCTGTAAAGCCCAAGCTCTCTCCTGATGGCCCCTATACGACTGTGCCTGTCTTAAGATGTTCCTCCCTTGAGGAATCTTACTCTTCATTAACTAACCAGTCATCCTCCGGGGCCACACAGGGTGATAGGAGGTGTGCGAGTGAGGGAGGAACAGTACCCCTGAGAAAGGGTCAGTTCTGTCTCCTAGATATTCTATGTCTGCATGACCTCCATGCTTAGCTCCTGCCTTAGGATGTCATGGGGAACGTGTGAGGGGACAGACAGGTCTGCAGCTACAAGGCAACAGATACTATTCACTAGTGTATTCCTCTACCCTATGTATGTTTGGCTAAAGACATTTCATTCCAGACTGATTGATTTAAGTGATTTAAATTTCCCAGCTTGACAAATAGAGTAAGAACGAAAGATTTAGCTATTGTATAAAGTCTAATATGAGGTCTGACATTAAAGTTCACAAACTCATCCTAGAAAAAGTGGTAGATAGTTCATTGTTGAATATCACTACAGTCACCTTTGAATTATTCCCCTTGGGAAGCTGTGCACCAACATCAGCACCTAACCCATTCTTCAAAGCAATTTTGGAACTATTTTTCTGGAATGGTCATTACAGCTATCATCATATTACCCTTGATGTTCTGAACATCACCAAACTATCTTCCTTTCAATATTTATTTTATCTTCAGGTAAAGAAAAAAGTCATTTCGTGGCCAGATCAGGTGAGTAGCGAGGGTGTTCCAATAGTTACTTGAGTACTGGCTAAAAACTCCCTCACAGACAGTGTCCTGTGAGCTGGTATATTGTCATAATGCAAAAGCCATGAGCTGTTGGCAAAAGGTTCAGGTTGTTGTCATCTAGCATTTTTATGCAACTTTTTCAGCACTTCCAAATAGGAAACTTAGTTGACTGCCTGTCCAGTTGGTAGAGAATCATAATGGACAATCCCCTCTGATACCAAAGAAGTTTAGCAACATCATTTTGACTCTTGATTTGGACTGATGGAACTTTTTTGGTCATGGAGAATTGGCTGATTTCTATTGTGTACTTTAACACTTTGTTTCATGGTCCTATTGCTACACCCTTTTTATCATCAGTGATAACAGGGCCCAAAACATCATCTTGCCTCTCCAAAAGGTCTTGGTAAACTTCGACTCTCCTTTGCTTTTGTTCATCAGTGAGCTTCTTTTGGATCATTTGTACACACACTTTTATCATGCTAATTTCAGTTAAGATTTTCCTAACTATTTCTCTATTGATGTTTACCTGGTCTACTATGCTTCTCAGTCAGCTGATATTTTGACACACAATTTGACAGATTTTTGCAATGTTTTTGTCGGTTCTGCTTGTTACTGGCCGCCCTGGTCTCTCTTCATCAGTGACACTTTCTCTCCCCTCAGAAAAACTTTTAATCCATTTGTACACTGCTGTTTCCTTCATAGCAGTATCCTCCTAAACTTAGACTAACATGTCTCTGATTTCACTTCCACTCTAGTTCATTGCTCTTATTCAAGCTGCAGCATTCTCACATTTGCATGCAAAAATACACAACAATAATGAACACCACTCAGCAGGACACTGCCACACATCAACATGAACACAGCTGTGAGACACAAATTTACCAAGATTATTAAACCTTACCAAGTTGTCTATACAGTGCTGCCAACATAAGTGCACTTTGGCAACTTCGTGAACCTAATCATCAGACCTTGTATTCACAATATGTAAAAAAATTCTACTATGTTATAAAGTATTTCGTACTAATTCATGTGTTACACCTGTGCACGTTTCTCTTCTGGGAGTGGTTGTACAGTTTAAACTACATTATAATTAACTTTGAAATATCCATTGTCGTTCTTTCATATATTTCAGAATAAGTGGGTCAAAAAAGAGTCAATATTTTAAATTCAAATTAAATTAACTTTGTTCTGTTAAATATTTCTATTCAAACCCTCCTACAATATTTGGTAAGGCATAACCTTTCTTGGTCTATTCCCCCACAGCTTGGTACTTGTTTAAGAAATTTTTATTTTTATTCTTGATTACCTTCGGATTACTAATATACAACGTAGGCATTGTAGTAAATGATGGAATACTACTGATTTCATTTTATGAATCTTTTATTCTCTGGCTCCTTAACCTGGAAGCCTATGCATGTATGTATACACAAATATACGCACATGCTCCCCTCTCATTCATACACTTCCAGATATACATGCAGGGATAGAAAGAGGGGATAATCGGTACCCTAAGAATTCAAAGTTGGTTTATTATTATTATTGCATTTTCTCTCTATTAATTTATGATGGTATACTCTTTTATCATTCCTTTATTTGTTACCTTAGAGATTAAAACATGCCTTTATAAATATGTTTTTAAATTAAAAAAAAATTTTTTTCTTTTTATACGTGGGTAGTTCCCTGGCTGGGAATCGAACCTAGGCTCCAGAATTGACAGCACTGAAGCCTAAGCCACTACACCACCAGGGAACTCCCTAAATATATTATTTTTAAATAAAACATTTTTTTACAACCTCTGTAGTAATTCTGGATTACAACATTTTATGTCTATTTGTAGTCTTTTTGCCTTTTATGCTCTTTGGTTATATATGTTAATTTCACACATATTTTAAATGGACCAGAACATAGAGGTAAAGGACACTATGTTACCCTCAAATATATTAAAATTAAATGACTTTTAAAAATGAGGACACTCACCTGCTCTTAATAAAAAAAATTAATATTTTGCTGTTTTAACTTTCCCTAAAGTGTACTATATTGATTATGTTTTCTCCACAATACAAAGCACTAATAACTACAAAGGGATTCTGTAACTCCTTTGAATGATAAACTGGAGCAATTAGTGGAGATGAATAAATGAGAGGAAATAAAAAGGACTGTAGTTACTATTAGCCATCAGTTTGCATGGTAATAATACCACAGTATCTCAAATTGGTACTATTGATATTTGGGGCTGGGGGTTATCCTCTGTCTCCTGAGATGATTAGGAGCATCCATGGCTTCCACTGCAATGATGTCAGTCACACACCCTTTCCTTAATTATGATAATAAAAAATGTCACTATATATTGCCAGATGTTCCCCAAGTGAATCAAAGTTATTCCCAATTGAGAACCATTATTCTATACTAAGGAAAAGGTCAGAACAAAGATAAACATGAAGATATTATATGACTTTTTAAAAACTTTATTTTGGAACTATTCAAACTTATACAAAGTGGAAAGAATAGTATCAGTCTCGTGCATCCATTATATAATTTCAACTATTATTAACATATAGCCAGTCTTGTTCCATCCACACCTCCCTTGGCTTATTTCATTTTCCTTTGTGAATTACTACAAAAGAAAATTCCAAACACCATGTCATTTCATCCACAGAGCCTTCAGAGAATCCCACTGTTACGAGGGCTGTCAGGAAAGTGTGCGGCCATGTAATATGAAAAATAGAGGCATTTATGGCTGGAGATTTTTTCAGGACAACCCTTGTAAATAGGAACTCAGTCCCTTTTTAAACATAATAACAATTATATTTTTAACTGGGTTTTCTCAAATTTGAAGCCTGATAGAAAGTCTAATGCATAGGACCTTTATTTGGGAAGCTATTCCGATATACAGGAGTAGTGACAGGAAATATATGAAAAAATTCAATACAAGATTGCTTGGATTCAATGCTATTTATTGTATCTTCTGAATAGCCATGTTAAATTATTTTAAAGACTGATTGTCTAGGAAACCAAAAGAAATACAAGAGCTGTCTGGAAAGCATCCAGACACAAACTGTTCTCTGGATAGCCCTCGTGTATTAAGTTCAGACCCATAGAATGTACAACACCAAGAGTGAACCCTAATAAAATTATGAACTTTGGGTGATAATAATGTGTCAATGTAGGTTCATCATTTGTAATAAATACAGTTGACTCTCCGTTAACCGGCACCCCTGGGGATTGGTAGATGCCAGATAAATATAAGACTCTCTATTAATCGGAACTCAATCATTTGGCATTTTCAAGCCACCAGCACTCTCAAGCAACAGGCTGGTGGCTTGAGTTCTGGTTAGTGGAGAGTCTACCGTCTACCAGTCTGTGGGAGGCTGCTCACGTGTGAAGCAGGAAATAAATGAGATACCTCCCTACCTTTAAATGTACTATCTCTTCTTTTTACTCTTTAAAAATGTATGCTTTAGTCTAGCCTCAAATTTGTTCTCAGAACGATTAATATGATATAAAACAAATTATTTATTTGTAAGAAATAACCTTTGAAAAAGCAAAGATTTTAGATTAGGGGGAAGCACTATTCAATTATGCACTTATATTTTCAAGATTCAGTCTCTAGTATTATAAAATGGACAATGTGTTGTAAAGGTAATTCAAATAATATGTCTAGAGTCAGTTTGTCCATCAGATAGTTATTAAAACATAACACATTCATATGAGCATGTTAACACACACACACACACACACACACACACACACACACATACATACTCCCCTTGAACAGCATTTTTTAAAAACATCACTGTTGATCATACTAGCAAACTCTGAATTATTCAGGTTATAGATTGACACCAAAAGAGGAAAAATAAAAAATATTGATCCTAAATATGCCCTCACATTTCTTTTATGCTGAAATTAATGCTAAAGTAATGGTTTGTTATTGTATAAAAAGTCATTCGGATCAGACAGAGCAACAAAATGGTGGCATGAGAGGGAACCCTGATAAACTCTCCTGGACATTACAACAAATAAAACATCTGTAACTCAACTAAGGACTCCCTACAAAATGCACAAACACAACTGAGAAATACACTCATCACCTCAAAATACCTACAGGTGGGCAGTGGGGCAATCCAAGGAGTAAAAAGGGGAAATGTGAGATATGCAGTGCATATGGGTCCCTGCTTGGAACTCTACCGCTGCGGGAGGGCAGAGGAAGAAGGTGGCACAGGAGCACTCCAGACCTCACTTGGTAGGGCCGTAAGACACTGCCACCATTCCTCACTTTACACCTGGGAGGTGCAGACCAAGTCTGCAAAGTACAGTGGCCCAACCTCACTCCAGCTCCAAGATGCGCAGTAGCAGCAATGGGGGTGGTGAGGATCCACACAGTGACCTTGCTCCAGCCCAGGAAGGACAAAGAAGGAGAAAGCTGTGTGCATATTTTTTGACCCACAACCATTCTGGTCTGAGACACCAGCATACAAGACTGAACCCAAAGCTCAGAGCAGAGTCCTGGGGGCAAACTGAGAACAGAAGTGTGTAATTATGCCCATACTACCTGTGTGGCCCACAGCCCCAGGAAAAAAATAGAAAGGAATCCTAGCTGCCTCTCCCACCTCAGACCTCTGCCTCCTCAGTAGTAGCAACAAACACCAAAGAAAGTACAGTAGCAAGTGTCAGGTTAAGGAGCAGAATATCTACAAACAGAGCGGCTGTCAGAATGAGAAACGAGAGAAAAGGAGCTCAAAATAAATTTGAACAATAGAAAATCAAAGTGAAAAATGAAGACAAATAATCCATTAGAGACAGAGCTCAAATCAATGATTATAAAAATGATCAGGGAACTTAATGATAATTTCAAAAGAGAGACAGCAAGCTTAAAGGAAGACATACAAATCATTATAAAGGACCATGCAGAAGTAAAGCTTACATTAACTGAAGGAAGAAAAGGAGTCACTAGACTCGATGAAGCAGAAGTGCAAAGCAGTGATGGCAAGAAAAGCCAGCAGAAAACACCCAGTCAGAACACCAAATAGAAAAAAGAGTAGAAAAAAAAAACCAAGAATGTTTTGAGGTTCCTCTGGGACAACATTAAGTGTAACAACATTCACATCATAGGACTATCAGAAGGAGAGGAGGAAAAGAAGGGATTGAAAACTTATTTGAAAAAATAATGATGGAAAATTTTCCTAACCTGGTGAAAGAAATAGATATACAAGCCCAGGAAACACAGAGAGTCCCAAACAAGATGAATCCAAACAGGAATACAGTGAGACACATAATAATTAATAATAAAATCTACCATTTAATTTTACTGGAAACAAATTGTAGGTAGGACTAAAGTTAAATAACAGTCTAATATTACCAATAATTAACAGATTTGTAAATGAAAATTGTATTTCTGTATCAAAGTTCTCAATCCTTATTTATGTCATGGTTTAATGCAAAATTATGCTCTTCCCCAGGCTCTCTTGGAATGTGGAGTACAGCAGGTCTTTGTATAATGCCATTTGGTTCATCACCATATCATTCAACATCATTTCATTATAATGTTGATGAGAGAAAAGCACATTGATTCTTGGCTGTGTGTTTACACATTCTCCGCTTGTCTGCATGGGTTTTCCCCTGGTACTCTGATTTATTCCCACATCTCAAAGGTGTGTCCTTGAGGTGAATTGGCATCCCAAACTATCCCTGTCTGAATGAGTGTGTGGGTGTGCTTCTGGACTTCAGGGGTTTGCCGCTTGGGATGCTCTAGTCTAAGAATGAAAAATGGTTGTCGTTAGGTAGTTTTATTTACTTGCAGTAAGTAAATGAGAGGAGATTCACGTCCAAAGGACCGTCTTCTTGTAAGGGAGGCTTAGCCTTTGCTTCTATATCCTATGTGGAAAATTATGTGTTAATTTCTTCTTTGCAGTCTGGTTACACTTATTTAGTTGGGTCTCTATCAAGCTCATCCTCTTTACAGCTGGGTCTACAAGAATAGCAATAGTAAGAACTACTGAAAACTTTAAAACCTTGTCCTACCTAACAGGTGTGAGTGTCCTCTGCAATGGAAGGGTATCCAGACCAGGGTGGGGTCCAGCCTTGCACCCTAACCTGCCTGGATTAACTCCAAGCACCCATGACCTTAAAGTGGAATAAGTGGAGTGGGATATCAATATCTTGCTTGTTGTTATTAATCTTTTAAAAAATGTGTGTATAGCTCACATTTATTTTAATGTTTAATATTAGATGTGTTTGGAGATGTTTTTGTGACCAGAAATATACTGTAAAAGCTTAACTCTTGTTAATATCAATTAAACTATGGTAAAATTGATTGCATTACATGCCATTTTACATAAAGTCCCAACTGTGACTTATTAAGAACTTATCAATGATATTAAGTGAGGACTTACTGTGTAATAAATACACTGTTGTGTGGATTTATTACATCTTAGTTTATGATTCCTTTTTGTCATGAAAAGATAGAAAATGTTTCCTACTGAATTTTGTAAACATCTCCTTGATAGATTTACGTCAGAGTTAATTTAAATATTACTTTTTTATGTATGATTTGACTTTCTTAGACTAACAACCTATCATCAGTCTATGAATGTAGTTAAACATCATTTGATCCACCAAAGGCAGGAAATACTGGATAACTGTTTTATTATAGATGATTTGCATTATTCATCTAAGTGCTTTCAAGGGCCTTCTCTAATACCTCAGAGGCCTAACTTTTACCCTTTGTTCACATCAAAAGCTTTAAACTATGAGTGGTATAGAGAAGAGATTTCATAGAGTTTGAGAACTAACTGAAATGATGTATCCCCGTTTGGGAAATGCCTTGCTTCATGCATCTTTTAGATAGCTGAGGCCAATTAGCTAGACTTATAGTTGATTTGAATATATAAATATACATATAGGGTTGCTTAATTAAAGATCCAAAAGGGGGCGCAGCATCTGGCTTTAAAGCACAACAGGCATAAATAGGTTTTGCTAGCAAGCTCGGGGGAGGTTTTGAAGACCGGCAAGTGCATTCCTCCAATAGAATCTGCAACCTTTCAGGCAGCATCTCCAGGCAGCTATGAGACTACTCTTTGAGCCCAGGGGATAATAGCTGCCTCAGTGGGAACAAGAGCCACCAGGGCAGGGGCCTCTAATAGTCTTGAAACCGGGGTGGTGTTCATAAGCTTTTCAAGCAAGAAAGCATCCTCTGCTACTAATCTGAGCTGTTTTCCTGTTTATGCCTATGACCCAAGGTAGAAAAGGAGGTAGAACAAATGATTAAAATGTACGAATTATGCCACACGTATTTAACATTTCATAGTTAAAAAATTAAAAACTGAGTTTCTTCTAAATGTGTCGTATAATACAGATTTTCTAGGATGTGCTTGAGAAATTTTGGTTACTCAAAATGATCAACCTGCATCAAAAGATATTTTGTTAATTTGCAAACATTGTGTTAAATTGAGCATTTGCTATACACTGAAATTTTCCTTGACTTTATAGTGTCACAAATACCTAGTCTTGATAAAGACACCAGCATGTAGATCCTTAGTCCAGATATATAAAGATAAGAGATCTTAGGGGCAAGGGATGCTTTAATTCAGCTCTTGCTGTGACATCTGCTGTGATAACAGATGATCCTCATGTCAGGTACTGGAATCCAATGAGTTCCAAACTAAAATTTAGCTACTCTAAGATTTTACCTGGGGTCGGGGTGGACTTGATAGTTAAATTATGAAGCATTGATATAAGAGACACAGAGAAGATAGGAAATGTGTGAGCATTAAGTTTCTTTATTACTCATTTTACATTTCATCAGGCACCACATGGCAGGAGAACATGCTGTCTTAGTTCATTTCCTTGCTACCACGATTCAGCTGCCCCACTCTTGGCTGCTGGCATTTTTAAAAATTGTAGTCTTTAGGGGCCTACCTACAAAGGATAAGATTGATGAGGATTCCCTGAGTAAGCTTAAGATTTTTCACATTGAAGATAATCGCACTTTGTTTAATATCAGCTGTGTTAAAGAGCAATATAAATAAAATCATTTTATCTGAGGCTATGTATTCACAAAAGATGCATCATGGTGTACTTTACAGCTCATGCATTCACAATTAGCACTAATAAGAATGAAAAAGTCTCCTTTATAAATTTTGAAGTGTGTATTTTAAAATAATGATTGTCATTTTTAAATATACAAACATGGATTTTCAGATTGTTATATTTGGCAGGGTTTTGTATATTTTCATGTGGAAATCAGTAATCTGAGACACCTGACATATTGAGTGGAACAGTGTGTTCCAATTTGGGTAACTTAGCTTTCAAATCATTTGAGGGCAGAACTGTCCTCAATTATGCTTTAGTGTTTTATAATAGATTATGATATTTTCAGTCAAGTTGATATTGCTTTTTGTATATTAGAGATAATTGCTGAATGTGGTTTTGCTTTTGTTTCTGTTTTCATAGAATGATATATAAAACAAGTTCTTTTTGTGAAGATTGTTCTCAAAGGCTTTATTCAACAGGACTCTATAGTAGGCAGAGTACCATGCTAGGATAATGGGGATGTGGGTCACAGAAAAGACAAAATCCATAGTGATGATGGGTGATTTTATTTGAATTACAAGCAATTTTCTCTTCATAATAAGATATTATCTAATTGAGTTGGAAATTTCAATTGAGTAGATGGTTTTTATAAGATAATTTTATAGATGTTAAAAGTTCTTAACCAAAGTACTAAAAGTTTTATTTAATCAATGATAGAGATAAGGTTATTATCAAATTCAAGAAATGAGGTTATGAAGTTAATAAACATAGTGATTTTAAAGATTGTGTTAGAATTTTTAAAAGAAAAACAGATGGCCACTTCTCAGAGGCCTCATAGACAATTTATAGTGAACACATTGTATAGACAAGGAAACAAGTCTATGTGAAAACAGTTTTGTGAATTTAAAAGCTCCAAGGATTTACTGGTTAATTAATATAGACTTATAGCCATACAAAAGCATGATTTTTAATCTACAAAATTCTATTTTCATTCTACCACACTATTTCATATTTTTTCTACATTTTCAATAAATATTAAAATATATTTTGAAGTTAAATATACATATAAAAAGTTATATGTAATTACACACATATATAATTAATATGTGTACATATATATTTATATAATTATCAATAATTCTAAATTAAACAATTTCTTGATCTATAATGTATGTCTACAGTGTACCAGGCACCGACCTTGGTAACTGTGTATATAAGAGCAGATGTGGTATAACATTGAAGAGCCTTTATTTTCTGATATCTTGATTAGGATAGTAGGCAATTTTGTGAAAGCTTTCTAGAAGGGGCAGCAGGAAAGTTATTCTACAATTTTTACTTGTTACTGTCATTAGACAAAAAGATTATTTCTCTCTTCAATCAGTACAGTATTATTTCAAAGGCTTATCTGTGATAAATGCTGCAATAACTTACACTATACATGAAAATCTAGGCCATTTGATTTTAAGGCTTTAGGCATCAAAGCATAGTCAATCCATTTTCATATGCAAAATACTATAAACTTCAGAAGGTTTAAAGTTAAGGGGAAAAAAGACAAATTTATTAAAAAGTTATAACACTGGTGAGTGATGCAAATAATAGTTCAGAATTATCATATGAGAAATGATTTAGACCATATATAGAGTAGGAATGTCATAGATTCAGGAATGGGATAGCGTGGTCTTTAAACAAAATATCATGGACAAAAAATGAATAAAGGAAATGTGATATTTTTATATATATGTATATACACAAAATGAAATATGAAATATGATTTAGCCATACAAAAGAGTAAACCTTGTCACTTGTTACAATATAGATGAACTCTGAAGGCATTGTGTTAACTAAGATAAGCTAGACATAAAAGGACAAATATTGCAGGATACCTCTTATATTAGGAATCTAAAATAGTCACACTCATTGAAACAGAGAGTGGAATGGTGGTTGCCAGGGATGGAGTGATGGAAATGGGTAGTATTAGTCAAAGGGTACAAAGTTTCAGTTATGCAAGATTAATAATATCTAGATATGTACTGTATAGTATTTCCCTACATTTAACATGGTATATTTTATATTAAAATTTTTTTAACATGGTATGTTTTATATTATGTTCTTATCATAAATAATATTAATAATGACAATGACAAATAAAAGGATAAGAGAAAACTTTTGGAGGTGATGGATATGTTTATGGCATAGATTGTGGTGATGGTTTCGCAGATGTATACTTATCTCCAAACTAATTAAGTTGTATACTACATTTAAATATGTTACACTTCCTATATGATAATCATACCTTAATAAAGTTGTTTAAAAAATTAAAGTCTGAGAAACTGTCACAGAAATACCTAAGGAGACATAGTTACTAAATGTAACACAGTATCTCATGTGAGATCCTGGAATCAAAAAATATGTTAAAGACTAAGTAAATCTGAATAAATTATGAATTTCAGTTAATAATAATGTATCAACATTGGTTCATTAATTTAACAAATGTGTTATACTAAGATAAGGTATTAATAATAGTAGGAAGTAGTCATGGGTATATGGGTACACTATTATCTTTGCAAGTTTCTATAACTTCATTGGGGAAAAAAAATCCTTAAAACCATAACATAAATGGTTAAAAGAACTAAAGAGATATAACCTCTAAGAAAGAAAATTAATCAAGGTTGTTTTTGGCTGAATTGTGCCTTTGCAATGTTCACTTGCTGACATCTTAATCCCCAATTTCTCACAACATAACTATATTTGGAGATAGGTCTTTAAAGAGGTAATTAAATTAAAATGAGGCCCTTAGGCCAGGGCTTGAATCCAATATTCCTGGTGTCCTTATAAGAAGAGAACATTTGGATATACAAAGAGAGAATGGGAGAGTCCATACACAAAGGGAAGACCATATGAGGATACAGGAGCATGAAGGAAGGCATGTGCAAGCCAAGGAGACAGACCTCAAAGGAAATTAATTCGCTGACACCTTGATCTTTGGCTTCCAACCTCAAGAACAATGAGAAAATAACTTTCTGTTGTTATTTCTTTATGACAGCCCTAGCAAACTTGCAAATTAATACAGAGAAGATGTGATAAAGCCACTGAGTATTTGAAATAGTGTTATTTTAAAGGGTAGACATACTTACTCTAAATTATTCTGCAAGAAAAAAAGATGAGAGTCAAAAGTTTTCAGAGAAATTTTACCAAAACTATATGCTGACTTTTTAAACTAAATTAAATATTTTTAAAAGAATAGATATTTTCTTTCTGTCACTTTAAATGGGGAAAATAATAATAGAGGAAAAAAGGAAGGAAGAAGGGAAAGAAGGAAGGAAGGAGAGAAAGAGGAAAGGAAAGAAGAAGGAAGGGATTGATTAGCTTTTTCGGATATATTATTTCTTAAGTGTCAAATTTAATAATACTCTAGGAAATATTCTGCTAATTAGGCATTCTGTAGCACTTACTGCCTTTGTCAAATGGGTTTTGTATGTGCTTGTTTTATTACCGATGTTCCACCCTAAAATGCAAGAAAGTATAAACAGTATCTGTTTTTATCTTCATATCTACTATTTAGCCAGTTTGGAAGAGAAGGTAGTAGTAATCATTCGCAGAGAGACAAAGAGAGACAGAGGGAGGAAGGGTAGGGGGAGAGAGAGAGACACATAGAGATCCATGAGAGACCAGAGAACAAAGGAGAGAGGGAAGGAAAAAGGGGAGGAAGAGGGGAAAATAAATGAATGAGACAGTGTAAACCCACTCAATTGGAATTATTCACAGAGTACTAAATGACTCTCAGGACAGTTGTAGAAGAAATGTTCAAAGTTGTGTGTTTTTAGATTAAATGTCCTCTATCCCTTTGGGAGTCAAAATTTTATGAGCTTATTATCATTTGAATTGAGAAATACTTTAAAAATATCAAAATATCATTAAAAGTTTCTTCAATTTACCAATAAATAATGGATTAACATATTAGCATTTAAAATGAAATACCCTTTGTTCTAATCTGATTAATCACTCATTAGAATAATCACGCTTTCTACCTCCCCCAGGGAATACTCTAAGTGACATCATTTATAATACATTTGGTGCTGCATTTTTTGGATTAAGAATCTTTTAAAATAGCAATATAATAAGACATGAACAAGTAAACATTTGTTTGCTATTGTTTGATGTAATCATTGAAAAATTATTTGAAAATTATATTTAAGAGTTGAAATTTCACTATTAGTTCCAATGATATTTTTATCTTCTTTGTTTTTGGAAAAAAAATGGATTTTTAAAACATTTTTAGCTCTGAAAAACTGAGGCTATATCTTTATTACTTAGGGTCCAATTTACACGCACCTAAGACAATTTTAGTAAATAAAACTCTTAAAAGCTGAATGGGGACTACTCTTAGCATTCCAATCAGAACTAAAATCACACTCCCAGTTTCACACTTACCACCAATATTTTGTCCTCACCAGCACTTAAGAGAGATAAACAGTTTAACTGACAAGGGAACATATGTTATATGGGAAAATGCAAAAGAGAAAAGCACATTAACCAGTTTCAGATAAAGTATCACCCATATTTTATTCTAATCAATTGGAAAGTTTGGGAGTTCAGAAAAAAGAGATAGCATTAAGTTGAAATAATTGATGTATAAGAAACAAAACAATGGTGAAACAACATATTTTTTTTCTCACATGTTTGGAGTCTGGAAATTCAAGGTCAAAAAAGTGCTGTCAGGGTTTGTTTTCAAGGAGGCCTCTCTGGTCTTCCTACAGTGTCTTCACATGGTTGTTCCTCTGTGCTTGTGTGACCACGGTGTCTCTTCCTCTTTTGATAGGGACACCAGTCCTCTTAGATTAGGGTTCTGCTCTTATGACTTCATTTAACCGTAATTACCTCTTAAAAGGCCTTATTTCTAAATATGGCTATATTGAAAATTAGTTTCAAAAAATAAATTTGGTAGGCACAATTTCATCCATAACAACCAGATTTCAAATATTTCATGTTTTCCCCTTGTTTTCATCCCATATTTCCTATTGTCCCTGTGTCTCTTTCCCTTCAACTCTAGCAAATAGTTCCAAGTTACTTTGACAAATTGATCTTCAGGTGAAGAAAGTTAAGTTAATTAGACCCCTCAGTTAATGCATATTTTAATCACTGGTCTGTGCAAGTTCCCTCTATTATTTACTGATTGATTGGCTCATGGATTGATTGATTTCATTTTATCCTTCTCCCCACATTCACTTCCTATAGCAACGACATTAATGTTTTAATGGGTGGCTTTTTTTATGCTTTCTTGCAAAATAGTTACATACTGTTTCAGGTGTATCATTTATGTAAATGTTATTGTATGCTATATCTTGGTAGTTTTTTCTTTTTTTTTTTTCAGTGAAAACCAGGTTTTTAGCATCTGCCTTTATTTCTCTGTGTGCCTCTAATCCTCATTTCTAACTGCTATAAACGTTCTATGGCATGCATCTAACACATTACATTTAAATTTTAACTCAATTATCAATGGAATCTTTTAGCTAGGTAGCTGAAATTCAGATCAAGTCACAGATCCACAGTTTTGTCAACTCTTACTGAGAATTAATCCTTAAAAAGACCCCTCAAATTAAAAATAATTTAAAAATACAAGTGTAAGTAAAACATAACAATAGCAAAATATTAATAGAATATATTGACAATAATCATTTGTTAGGTGAAATGAATGAAACAAATCCAAAAATTAAATTAAAAATATAAGACTTCTATAAAACATGTCTTCTGTAATTTTCTAGTGAAGAATTTTGATGGGGCTGAGTTATGTGGTATAAATAAGCAAAAGAGATGAACCAATGATTATAGAATAAGGTGACTTTGAATTCAACAGAGGCTAATACTGATTTGAGTATCTTACATAAAAGTTCTACTAGAGAAATTTCTCCAGGAGAAACTGTTAGAGAGTTTAAAAAAAAAGAAAGAAAGGAAGGAGGGAAGGAAGGAAGGAAGGAAGAAAAAAGAAAAGAAAACAGAATGGAGAGAGGAAGAAGCAAAGCAAGGGTCCCATTTCAGGCATAATACTGCTTAGAAGCTGTCCCTGCAGGAGAATCCTAGAGGATAAATTCTGCCTTCGGATTTGTCCCTGTTCAGAATTGGTACAGAGGACTCTCATACAGCATGACCCAGTTACTAACTGACCAGTGAGTGGCTAAGGGCTGCCTGGAGCTGTGCAGGGGAAGGAAATTTTCCTGCCTAGCTCTCCTGCCCTTGTTTGCCAAGTGGCCGCTGTGTCCCAGGTACAGTTCTCCAAAGAGAGTTACAGATACAAGTACATTAGAAACAATAGTACACAGAAGCAGGGGGATGGATGAGGAAATAAATGAGATCAGATGTGATATGGGCAGATCACGGATCATGTCTTCTGCATGTAAAAAACTAGAGAGATCTTGATCTAGTTACTAGATGCTAATGAAAAAATGGTACCATGGGCAACTGTGGGGTGTCAGATTTTCTGATTAAAACCAAAGTTGTGCCGTAGCACTTAATTCATTCCCTGCTGTTTTAACATTGTGTAAAATTGTCATGGATGTGACTTCTAAAAAACTTTGACAGTTGTTTCCTCAGCTCTAGACCAAAACCTTCATTTTACATTTGAGAAAATCTGAAATGTGGAGAGGCTAAGTGATATCTTTAATGTCATGTCAAATTCCAGTATAAGATCTGGAAACCAAAATTTCTGAACTCTATTTTTAATTATGCATTTTAAAGAAAGAATAATTTCATGCAATAATATTTATAATCACAAATCTTTCTCACTGCTGTAAAATGCAAGCCTTAAAAATTTAGTTACTTTAGGCAATAAAATTTAGATGTGTATAAATATTGAGCATGAAAAGCATACTAAAACAAAGAAGTGGGAATTAAATTACAATTAAATAAATAAGGAGATAAAAAGGAGAACACTTAGGTGTAGTACTGCCTAGAAGAAAATTGATGGATGTCTGGATTATTTTCATTAAATATAGGCATATTTTTAAAAGAATGCTTAATCAATATATTTGAGTTTTAGAAAAGTCTTTAGGTTGGTTACTGTGTCGTGGTTTAAAACCTGTCAGTGAAAGCATATTAAAAAATGAAATTAAATTATCTTTTTTAATATCCGATTCTTAACCTATTTTCTTATTTCATATTATTCTTTACAATTCTTCCAATACAAGGTTCTTGAACTTAATAGTACTTTTAAATGCAATGCTTCTCATAACTAGGTAGATGTATTTTTACAGCTCTTCCTTCATGTTGGTGTCATAAGTAGGTCAGCATAATGAAATATATATGGAGCAATGGAAATGAGGGATTTCAGAAAAGTTGCAGATTTAGGTTTGAATTGTGAACCTTCTAAGTCGTTTTAGTTCTGAAAAAATTAGACAGCATTATTTATAGTGCAAACCATTTTTACTATCAAATGAGCTTCTTCTCCAGATTTAACAGAAAACAAAATAAATTAAACAATTCAAAAAATACTTTAAACAAAGGTCCTGGAAACTATTTTATTTAAAGTATGACATTCATAATAACTAATACTTGGTTACAGAATGAAAATATGATATTAAGTTAAATTAATTAAGTACTCAATAGTTTATAATTCAACTATAATTTATACCTTCCCAGCTTAAAATATGTAGCATATTTTTAACTTTCAAATGAAAAATTTCTCTTGATATCTTTAATAAATAACCAATACTATAATTTAACATTTTTCTAAGTTAAGGTGAAGTTAAAGATATATAAATAATACAGATGAATTAAAAAATTATGTCTTATATTTTTATTCTGATTGATTTTCTCTTGTATTAGAATTAGAGTTTTAGAAAAACTATAATTAGATAAAAATCAAAGAAATTTATTTATTTATTTATTTATTTATTTATTTATTTATTTATTTATTTTTTTTCAAGAAGGGAATTTTCCTGGTTGGGAATTGAACACAGGCCACAGTGTTGAGAGTGCCAAAGCCTAGCCATTATACCACCAGGGAAATTCTGCCATCAAACAAATTCAATTAACACTCATTTAATGTGAAAAAACTTCCATTTTCTTAATGGGGTTACTATGGTTTTTCTATCACTATCATAATAGAATTAATGTCAGTCAAATTAAAAAAATTAATTTTATTATTAATACTAGATATAAAATATGTAATTGACGGAGTTGGATTTAAATTTTGTGGAAGTAATTAATGCTATATAATGTGTTACAGCTCTTTTAGAATAATGTGATTCCAAATTACAAATATGAAATTAGAACATGTAAATGCTTATTATACAGTGTGAAAATGATTTACAAAAAAGAATATTCAAAAGGTTACAAATATCACACATATTTTCTTTATACTTAGATTTTCTACTTCCACTATGATTCGTCCTTTCCATCACATTTGAATTCTGAAAATGATTTTGAATTTCAATAATTCTGAAAAAGATACAGAATTAGTTCTATATTAATTACACAAAACTATTGTAACAAATTTTAAAATTAAAATGATATTATATTAATATGCTATTAAGAATATTTAAAATATTCTTATATCAAATTTCTGATGAATATGTGTACATGTTTTATTAGTATCATTTTGATAGCTCAGAGGCGATTTGCTAGTCTATTTCTTCTTTTATCACTATACTTAACCAAACAAAGCAAAGATATATCAGGTAGTCTGTAAAATAATCCTGATACCTTGAGATGCATAAAACATATAATTTTATGCACCAACATATTTGTTGTGTGAAGTATTGCTCTATATATACTCTGCTAACATTGGAAATGTCAATTTTATTTCAGGAAACTCAAAAAAAATGTGGTGTCTTTACAATTGTTTATGTTACATTTTTCTCACAGGAGAGAAGTTTCATCTGACTAGGTCTTTCTGAAACCTAACCTTCCCATTCTAATTTTTTATGTCTGAGAATTTGAAGTTTCCACAGAATTGTTATTAGTACCGTACCTTTTAGATCATATTTCTCCTTCAGTTCACAAAAATTTGTAATGAGATTTAGGACATGTTGATATGATTACACATCTTTCGTTCTCTTCCGTTATATTATGATGCCAGGAAAGTTGGCTCAGTGAGTAGCAAGGGCATTCCGGTAGCAATCCCTCTACCTGGAAAATTAGCAGTAACTACTCACAAAAATGGGACTACATAAGGATATCTCACTAAAACCAAACTAAATATACCCCAACATAAATCCTGCTTTACCATATGACAAAATAATATTAATTAATTTAAATATCAAGGAAGACTTAGAAAGTGAAGGAGTTTTAAACCATATAGTCATGTGAACCTACCCATAGGACCTCTCAGAACTCGGGAGAGGCCCCACGCACATGAGGGTTTCTGAACCTTCCATTCAGTAACTCTTATAACTCCAACTGTGATAAATAAAACATATTTAGCAGTTTCTAATGACTCTCCACTACTAAATTTTAAACTGAAATAATGCAATGGAAACACTATTTCCCCACATTAAAGCACCTGGAAGGTAATTAAGCCATAGAAGATACGTATTATCTGTTCCAAGGTAACAGGAAGAACCCCTGTTCCACTTCCCAAAAATACTTTTTATGGTTTCTTACTCATAGAGAGTCATCTTTCCCAGGCCTAAACGCTGACTTCTGGACAAGCAATACATCAATTCAAATCACCTTTGGTAAGGTAATGTGATATAGATTACATTCCACCAATTGCATGATTTCTTTTTTAAATAAAAAGTGATATGTGAAAAGAATATATAAGAATACTATGAAATGGGTAACTTATCAAACGTGGCATTCTATTTTACATACTACACCTGCACATACTTGTATATACCAGAATACTTCATTTCACTTGTTCTTAGAGGAGTCAAACTGTGTTTCACAAATAGCAAATAGTGGCAAGTTGGACAAAAGAGGCTGCTATAGTATTATCAATTTCTACTTCCCTTATTTTTATTTCCCTGAATTTTCTTCCTACGATGAAGTTCTACCCATGTTTGTAGGTATACTTCATAACTTCAGTAGAAGTGATTCATGCAGACTCATCTTAGTTTTGTTAATTTTAGAGAAGCATTTATTTAAAAAATACTTTGTTTTCTTGATTTAAAAATGTTTAGAAACAAGTTGATTATAGGAAGGCAGAATTTAAGAGTGATTATGGGAGATTTAAGTTTGTAAATGTATTTGAATGCTAGCTAGCTTCATCAATATCTGTGTGACTTTGGACAAATTATGTGCTCTTTTCAAGCTTCAGTGTTCTTATCCATAAAACATGATACTCTCAGTTAACCGACAACCATGGGGATTGGTAGATGCCAGGTAAATGTAAGGAGATTCTCTTTTAACTGGATCTTAGGCAATCGGCCCTTGTGAGCAACTGGCAAAAAAAATTTTGCAAATGACAGTTGCTTGAGTTTCAATTAAGGGAGAATCTACTGTACATGGTTTAACTTCCCTACTGTCAAATTCTGTCCGCTTTGCATTTGTAGGTTCTTCCATCACGTGCTCCTTTGGCTACAGAATTTGGTCTTAATCCTCTGCTGATTCCTCAGCTGAACTTTGTAGACTCTCAAGATCACCTTCCTAAAATACTGTTTGTCTTAGTCCTCGTGCTTACTATGGAAATTAAAACTCCTAAGCTGATCTCCAGGGTGAATATGAAGCTGACAGCCTTATCAGGAAGTGGTGATGTGTGATTTACTTCAGGTATGACACCTTTCACAAGCTGAACGCACCCACGACCATAGATGCTAACACAGATTTAAGATTCCATATTTCCTTTAACCATTAAGCAACTACCACTGGTTATATTTTTGTAATAACAAAGACTATAACCAAATATCCAAAAAAATATTAAAATAATGTTTATTTTTCTAACTACATATCTTTTTGAGCCCTGATTTTCTTCATATATGTCCAACAAAACATACATAGGATGTGATTAAATGCAGAAACAGATATGAGGATTTAGCCACCTTCTATTAAGCGAGACATTAAATAGATTTGTAAATATTCATAAATAACTTTATTTCTCTTTGTTTTGGAGAACTGTTACATTTCATAGGAATGTTGTCTATAACAATACATTATAGATTTAATATTGGCATTTTAAAATTAAATACATTTTTGTTTTAATTTTGAATACAGTAAATACAGTATAGAAATAAACAAAAGCTCTTTGGCTTCCACAATAATTTTCTAAAGTTATAAACAGGTCCTGGAATCAAAATGTTTGTTATCTCAGTGTTGCATCTATCGATTGGTGTTTTGAATTAATTTTGATACTTCCTGGTTCTTACTACAACAAGTTATTTTTTATTTAAACATAGATACTTCTGTATTATATTCTGGGACTCTAGATCATAACTGAATCTTCTTCTGTTTTAGCTGATGTTTCACTGATACCACTTCAGAGAAAGGGAAGTTCCACATCATCACTGCAAGATAGACACAGAGGTTAAGGCTCTCCATTTAGCCTTCATTTATTTCTAGGTGTAGGGCTCCTAATTCTGCTAGGTGGAGGCTGGAGTTCTTAGTCCCATATGGTCTCTACCGGCACTGTGTTGGGAGTGAACTTACTGCTGGGAAACAGTTAAGGTTGTGACTCTCTGGGATTTCAGGCTACCTGCATGTCCTCCAATGACACTGTAGTTGGGGGCCTTTTACGAGCAGATGGGGATACAAGTCCTGGTTCCTGACTTTTTCTTATCTAACACTATCCTCAGTGAGGTGTTCAGACAATTCATCACAACCTTGCAGGATTGGCAGACAATCTAGACTTTCCCCTTGGCCTTTGTTGATGTGGTTGGGGGTGGGGGGGTCACAATTTTTTGTGGTGTTTTCCTGATATTAAGCAAATATTTTCTAAATGTTTCTGTCTTGCTCAGCTGTCCCTCTCCTGGTCTTTTTGTTGGAGAGAGGATCCTATCGTTAGTCCTTATTTTATCCATTTCTGTTGGTGTTTTCAGGTTGCCTGCTTCTTCAGAGCCAACTTTGGGGTATATGAAGGAAACAAAAACCAAAAAAACAGGAGCTCTTGTTTTTCCTGAGGTCCAACTATTCATGCGAAGTCTTTTGTTTTTTTCTCAAATTTTCAGCCTTCTTATTTTTGTTTTATATACAATATACAGGGTCTTCAGTTGTACTTAACAAAGGCCCTAATAATAGGGAAAACTCATCTATTGTGTTTCTGAAACAAAAGTTTCAATCCTATTTTTAAACATTAAAAAATCTTTTTGAAAATTCAAACCACAAGGGTATATCTTCAGTCTTTATCCACCATTTTCCTTCTCCAAAATCATTCAGAGTCCCAGGAACATCGTAGAAATCTTATATGTAAATTACTGCAGAATATAATATGTCCAGGTCAGAGGAGTAGTTTGGCATACTCAATTATAAAACTTTTTAAAATTAATTCACTGTAAATAATACTTATTTTTCTATTTTCAATTCAATAATCATCCACTGAGAGGAACACATGATTTCCACAATCACACTATTTTTTATTTGTCAATATTATACATTCAACATTAACTTGACATTTTTAAAGTCAACACTAAACATTTTAAAATAACTATACTAACCATAATGTAATATTGTTCAAAGCTCAAAAGGTGATGTATTTTAGACATTGTCAGTGTTAAGTTTAGAAAAGAAGAGCATCTTCTATATTAAAATCTATTCTTGACTACCCTTCAAATAAGAACATTGAGATTTCCAATTATATATACATATATTTATTGTGTGTTTGTGGGCTGAGAGTTTGATCTTCAATGTTGTATTTTAAATACAATTGTTTCCTAGCAACCACTACATTTAATAATTGTGTTCAGGAATAGAATATTTTAAAAAGTGCTTTGCATGGCTAGAATGATAATTAAAATATAAGTAAGCAATCTTAAATAATTGTAAGATCAAGACTACTTATTCTGTCCAATTTTTCAGTCTCTCTGTAAAATGATGGTCTGCTTATAAAAGGTTGCAGATTTCTCATCATGTCCTCACATCACAGGAGGATCATAGAAGATCTGTGTAGCTCCTTTCATAAGAGCACTCCTATTTATGAGGGCTTCACCCTCATGACCTAATAACCTCCTGAAAGCCCCACCTCCTAAGATTATCACCTTGGAAATTAGAATTTCAAAATTAATACAGGGAGAACATAAATATAGTTAAAAAATTAAACTTAACAAAAATAAATCATGATGTTAATTAAAATATATTAATTAGATATCTAGTAATACTTTATAAAAGCTCTTTGTAATGTTTCTCAATAAAAAATACATCTATTATCTTGACTGATACTTTAGGTGATGGGTCCAAGAATGGCATCATTGTGGGAAGCTGAGGAGTAGTTACTGTCACTGACATGAGAAATACAGAGCACTCTCTGCAGTGTTAGGCATAGGGGAAGATCTCAACAAATTCCAATTTTAGTTTTCTTTTAAGTAATCCATCGGATGATGATAGGGAGAGTTTTGAAGGTAAAATTTAGTCCCACTGGCTGTAGTAAACCTTGAAGGAAGAAAGAAAAATACAATGGTCATATTAAATCATTATTTTACAAAATTCTAAAATTTCCATGAAATTTATATAATGCATTTTTTATTTGTTTAAAAAATGAATAATATTTTAGAGGAACGAATAATCTTCACTATATTTGTTCTCTGTAAATCTGCATGTCAGTATCATGCAGTTGCCTTTCCATATGACATACTTTAAAAAATTAATTTCTATTATTTAAAAGCATACCAAACCCTTCATCAAAGAAGAGCCAAAGATCACATAGGATTTATATAGAGAAGTTCAATTTCTGTTATTAGTGGACTTTGAATTTCATGAGAGGAATATAAAACATACAGATATCAATGGTAATATCACTTTTATCATTTTTTTCTTGAATCATTTGTGTCTCTAAGATGCCAGCATAACTTCAAATTAGTGGGGGGAAAAATTGTTTAAGCAGTTAATAATGTCTTCACAAAACCAAAGTATGAGTAATTGTATTTTACATATTTCAATAGATTATGCATACTCAGTCAGGTAGATATAATGTAATATAATGTTAACTGAAAAGTGTTACATAAAGACAAAAATCTAATTGTCCTATATTTTGAGAGAAAATACATCATCCATACAAATTTTCTTCTGGTGCCTGTGCAGATGGAATTACTTATTTTGTTCCTTGTCTTAATTTAGAACACAATTTTATGTTCCTGAAAAACTAAAATATAATTTCAGTCACTTACCATGACTCTTTTTATAATTGTAATCATTCCAAATTATGCAATTACAAAATATCACAAGTATCAGCAATCATATACTGACAGCTTGTAATTATGTAATTACCAAGTGGACTTACAGTATTAGGATACCTACAATGTCAAAAATATTTCAATATGATTATCATCTCTTTTCTAGTATGAATCTAATTGAATTATGGAATATATACAGGAAAAATCAGGGGCTCATTTAAAATATGAAATTATGAATTTAAGAGAAAATTTAGAAAAACTTTAGGATAAGTAATTTATATTTAAAATTCTCTGAAATATCAATTTTATATACTCACATATACTAACAAATTTAACTAGTATTTGATATCATGTTGATGAAGATAATGAGTGTATTTGTTGAACCAAATCATATCAATAAAATAACTCAAAATGGTTACATATCAAATATTCATATAAATCCATTGTTAGACAACCCATACCTGAAACAACAAATATGTATACGTGTGTGTGTGTGTATAAAACTTCTTTTAATTAGAAGGGATTTTATGTGAAGTCATCTAATGTAGTAACTAACTTAATATACTTTTTTTAGTGGCTAGATTATGAGTGTTGTGAGGACTTCTTCATTACCACAGGAAGCCCAAAAGGCATGGATACAAAAGAACAAATATATTGACTATGTAAAAATTGAAACTGTGGTCTACTTCCATCATGGTAAAATACGCTTACTACAGCCTATCTATCCCATTGATTTATAACTAATCACAGAAAACAACTGCTTCAGGACTTCAAAAAATAAACACAACTTAGATTCTAAAAGGCAGTTAAATTTAAGGAAGATGCACAGAAAGAGATGAGTTTCATTATTTTTTGTGTTTTTCTTTTTTTATCTTGTGGCTTCGCATGAAGAGCAGCCCTAAGTATCAGAGCTGAACAGCAAGACAGTGAGGTGGATGGCTAAATCTCTAGTAGAAATCTTATGTTTATGGTGAGCCAGATGAACCTCAAAAAGGGGACTCTGCAGGAAAGAATGTGGTGGTTATGGTAGAGAAGAGAGAGTGAGGAAAGGGATCTTCAATTCTGTGTATTACTCCTCAGAATAGGGCTCATGAACTGTATATGAATGGGGAGGAGCTAGATCAGCATACTAGAGAATTTCAGATGTAAACTTAAGCTATAACCCACGTCTCAGCATAAGTCCTGAAAAGAACATGCACGGGACATACTCAAAATCTCATAGTAAAGGCTTTGAAACCTTAACTGAGATTCAAATCAACATCCAAAAAATATAAGGCAGAGACTATACTCTAATACTAACTGCTAAATACAAATAAGACTAACAACAACAACAAAAATTTACTTTTCTCCAGAAGGTTATAACAAAACTTAGAGACTATGCACCATATTATTCAAAATTACTCAAATAAACAAGCAAACAACAACAAACAAACAAAAAAAGGAAAAGTTAATCAAACCACAGGAAAAAGACAATTAACAGATGCCAGCATTTCAATGACCCAGATTTGGAATTATCAGTTGAAAATGATAAAACAGTTATTAGAACTAAGCTTCTTTTTCTAAAGAAAAATACACTTGAAAAAGATAAGAAGATATTTCTCAATAGTAAACTAAATGTATACAAAAATGGAATTGTCTTAAAATTTTAGCACTAGAAAGTATATTTGAAAAAGAAAATTAGATAATCCCAATGGCAAAATTGAGGTCACAGGTGAAAGTGTCAGGTAATTTGGAGATAGAGGAATTTAAATTACCTGTTGTTGCCTTACAACTACCAAACCGTCCATCCCCTCATGCATTCCCCATGACATCCTAAGGCAGGAGTTAAGTGTGGAGGCCACGGGGGCATGGAGTATCTAGGAGACAGAACTGACCCTCTCTTGGGGGTACTGTTCCTCCCTCACTCACACACCTCATATCACCCTATGTGGCCCCGGAGGATGACTGGTTAGTCAATGACGGGTAAGATTCCTCAAGGGAGGAACAACCTAAGACAGGCACAGTCACATGGGGGACACTAGGAGAGAGCTTGGGCTCAAAAGAGATGAGGCATAGATGCTCACCCTCTTTGAGGTTAATATCCTGCCCCCTGGCCGCCTTGTGTCCCATGTTGCTCCAGTGATGACCTGATAGAACGATATCGGTCATGCATCCTTAGTGATGACTTGGATACTGAGTCAACCCCCTGGGGTGGTTTCAGTACACTGAGTCCTTGGGGCTGTATGTTCTCATAGGGACACAATGCATGTTGGAACACAATGGGGACTTTCGGGAAAAGCAGTCTCCTAGGCAACATAACCTTGGAAAAACTAGTTTCACTTCCTTGTATGTCCATCAATAAAACCTATGCATTGGCCGAACTCAGGGCTCAGTCCACGAGGCTGGAGCCCCTTGTCCCCACTTGAAACATACTTTTGGCTACTGTCTTGCATCACTTTGCGCCACCTTTGCTGTTCCCCCCCACCACCCATGTTGTGCGGGATGCGACATCTGGCACCCCACGTGGGGCTCGAGAACAAAGGTCGACTTAGATTCGAATCAGGAGGTTCACGGCGCAAGGCCTGGAAGGGTATCGTGTGAAACTACTGAAGGTAGGGAACCGCCCAAGGATCCACTAAGGTGATGGGAAATTCAAACAGCTGGTACAGGCCTTATATCTGCTTGCTTAAAAAACTTCTTAAGGCCAGAGGAGCTCGAGTGTCAGATCAGAGACTAGAAGAGCTTCTTAAAGCAGTTGAAACTTATTGTTCATGGTTCCCAAATCTGGGGACGTTAGATTTAAAAACATAGGAAAAATTTGGTAGAAAACTCCGCAGATTGTATCATAGAGGGGTTCATTAGTGGTCTTATGGCTAGCATTCAGCACTCTTATCACCACAGTCTGGCTAGCTCAGTTGGGAGAGCATAGAACAATCCCAGGGTCGTAGAGTCAAGTCACTAGCCTGAGTATTACAACCTGTAAAAACTAATTTTTTAGATTTTTATACTATTCATTATATCGCTATAAATGGATCAATTGTTAGGAAATGGTCATTGGGAAACTACACAAGATCAACTAGGGATGGCTGAACAGGCTGTTGACCAATTACAAAAAAATTGTTTAATGGCATGGGAAAAAATAGAAATTGAAGGTAAAGCCCCAATGTAATTTCAAAAGAAAAATTCTGCAACATCCTAAAGATCAATACTCTGAATTTGTTGCCCGGTTACAGGATGGTATAAACAAACAGGTGATCAATTTGCTGGCTGCTGAGATAACTTTACAAATTGTGGCATATGATAATGCTAATGATGGCTGTAAAAAGTCTGTAGGAACTATGAAAGGAAAAACAGATATGATGGGATACATCCCTTTATGTCAGGGAGTAAAAGCACAACAATTTAAAGCTGCCATGCTCGCCCAAGCCATGGATTTAAAATGAATTAAAAAATTTTTTTCTGGCACTTGCTATAATTGTGGAAAGCCAGGCCATACTAAAAAAAAGTGTAAAAAAAAAAAAATAACAACGATTCCTGTTTGCCTAATGCTACTGTTGTTATGGGACCTACACCATCTAGCTTGCGTCCTAAATGTAAAACAGGATATCACTGGGCTTTATTGATTCTGATAATCAGTGAAAAATTCAAATTATAATGTTCCCGTCTGTTCTGTGGACAGCAAAAAAGAGAGAACAGGTTGCATGGCTACTCCTGCTCCCACACACTCTCCTAGGAAATAGTGGAACTCAAAAAAGGAGAAATGGATGTTTTGGAAGCACAGGACAGGCAAAAATCTTTTTAGCAGAACAGATAGCAAAAATATGCCCTGTTTGTGAAATTGAGATTCAAGGTAAAATATTTACAGGTCTTTTAGAAACTGGAGCTGATGTTTCCATAATTAGCTCTCAGGATTGGCCAAAAAGTTAGAGTACAAGAGCCAAACATTAACGTCGTGGGGTTGGGCTGAGCTTCAGGCTTGTGCCAAAATGTCTGCATTTTTCCTTGCCTCGGGCCAGAGGAAGAAAAAGGATTTTTACACCCTATATTGCAGACCTTCCAGTTAATATATGGGGTCAAGACCTACTTACAAAATGGCAGGCAAAAATTTGGATACCTCCTGGACAAAGTCAACAAATTATGAGTCAGATGGGATATCAACCAGGAAAAGGTCTAAAAAAATTTAATCAAAAAATTACTCAGCCTATTCAACCCCTGTTCCAACAAGGATGAGAGGGATTAGGATATCAAAGAAAAATACAAGAGCCTTTTCTGCAGGGGCCACTGTTGCACAGCTACCAACCCCCATACCCCTTAAATGTGTAAGTAATAAGCCTCCGTGGATAGAACAGTGGCCCCTCTCCAAGGAAAATTTAGGGATGTTAACAAATTTAATACAAACTCAATTAAAACAAGATCATATAGAAACTTGGAATTCTCCCATAATTGTCATTTAAAAAAATTTTTTAAATGGTGGTTCCTCGCTGATTTACAAGCTATTAATGCTATAATTGAGCCCGTGGGTGCTTGACAGCCTGGGCTCCCACAGCCTTCTATGATTTCAAAAAATTGGTCTTTAATAGTTATTGACTTACAAAATTATTTCTATACAATTCTTTTACATCCTAATGATTGTCCTCTATTTTACATTTTCTGTTCCTTCAAGTAATAACAACAAACCTTTAAAACGATGCCAATAAAAAGTTCTTCCACAAGGAATGCTTAGTAGTCCTACAATTTGTCAGCTTTTTATAGCTCAAACAATACAACCTGTAACAATTCATTTTCCAGATTGTTATATTATTCACTATATGGATAAGATTCTCTGTGCTGCATCCTCTGATGAACAGCTAGCAGCATGTTTTAAATGACTTAAAGAGCAACTTGATTTGGCTGGACTACGTATTGCTCCTAATAAAATGCAAACCACAACACCAGTTCAATATTTAGAAACAGTTGTGGACCGTCAATCTATTAAACCTCAAAAGGTACAAATAAAAAAAAAATCAAATTAGTACTTTAAATGATTTACAAAAATTGCTAGGAGATATTAATTGGTTACATCCTACTTTAGGCATTTCCACTTACGCTCTCAGTAATTTATTTGGTCTCTTGTGAGGCTCCCCTCAATTGGATAGTCCCCACACCCTAACCCCTCAAGCCAACAAAGAGTTAAAATTAATGAAACACAAAATACAAAAAGCTCAAATTTAGTGTATAAATCCTCTGCCTTTACAAATTTAGTTTTTCCTACTCCACATTCACCCTTGGCAGTAATTATTTAACAAAATGATCTGGTAGTGTGGCTTTTCTTGCCTAACAACTTTGTTAAGTCGCTCCCCAGGTATGTAGAGTTAATCTCAGAACTACAATCAGGAGCTTGTACCAGGGTCCTTCATTTAAATAGGACAGGAAACTATTCAAATCATGGTTCCTTAGAAAAAACAACAAATAACACATTTAAACATTCATTCCGAATCTTGGCAGATTGCTATTAGTAGTTGCTTTGGAAAAGTTGATAATCATTATCCAAAAAACAAGTTATTCCAGTTTCTTCTGAAAACTGATTGGGCTTTTACCTAAAAGGCCCAGACAGGTTCCTTTTGCCTAGGGCAGTACAGTTTTTATAGATGGATCAAATAATGACAAAGCAACAATTGTCAGTTAAAAAGGTCACCAATTTACTCAACCAAACTGTACTTCAGCACAAAAGGCTAAATTAATAGCAAGACTGCCTTACAAACTTTTTCTAAACCTTTAAATACTGTTTCTGATTCTGCTTATGTTGTTCATACAATACAAAATATTGAAACAGCATCTCTTTCTAATAATACTAATCAATCTCCAGATTTTATTAATCCAACTCCAACAGGTTGTGAGAAATCATCAATGCCCCTTCTTCATCACCTACAGGTGTGCTCATACTAATTTACCTGGTCCGAAGACTCATGATAAAGTTCTTACAGATTCCTTAGTAGGAAAGGCTCATGTTACCAAGACAATGCATTTTCATTCTTTAACTCATACAAATGCTAATGACCTTAGGTTTCAGTTTCCTATAACTAACAAACAGGCTCGATGGGTTCTTCAAACCTGCCCAATTTGTCAATTCTTAATGCTCTACAAGAATGCCCTGAAGGAGTAAATCCTAGAGTCTGGGAGAAACTTTAGTGCAAAATCAGCCTCTGGAAGCAGCTGCTGAGCAATTTTGCTCACTGGAGTGAAGTTACACTAATGTTTTGCCCTCACAAATGTCTTTCTAGTCAGTTAGGATAAACTAAATGTTTCCTTTGTTGTCTTATATATGTATGGATTCGTTTGTTTGCTTTGTGTAAATTGTGGCCTTTTAGGGTTAATATCCCCATGACCATGGTCAAACCCAAATGTAATGGCCAAATAAGAGTGTAATTTGCATGTCCTAGATGGCTGCAATTAGACCAAGCATCCAGAGATAATTTCTGTGTATCTATGTATGCATCCAGATTCGTTCATATGTATATACATATAGCGGTTTTTATTTCTAAGATAAACAATAAAATTTAAAATCTTAGTTCCAATTAATGGTTCATTCGATGGAATATTAAATAAGTGATAAATTTATAGTTTTAGGCCATTAAAAAATTGATGCTCAGTTACAATACTGCTAAATCTCTTTGTATATGTTTCAAGTTTTTGTGATGTAAAAAAAAATTCTTCAAAAAACAAAAAGGGGGAGAAATTAAGGACATCCTGCAGATACAATTGGCAAGAGCTATGTTTACTTTAAATTTTTTAAATTCATCAGGCTCAGATATCAAGGATCACCTTGAATGTATTGTAGCTGAGAGACATTTCAATAGTCTTCATAGCTCAAAACCTTTGGAAAATGTGCCTATCTGGTGGAAGGTTACTCAAACTAATCAATGGCATCTAAAAACTTTATTAACATGGGGACGAAGATTTGCTTGTATTTCTCCAGGTCCTGAAGAAAAACCTTTGTGGATACCCTGTGGGTGTGATAAGCCATGAAAGAAAAACAAAAAATATACTTTTACATTTGAAAAAAACCAAAAAAAGGTTTGATTTACAAGTTTGTCTTAAAATTCCTTTTGTTTTTCCTATTAGGAAATTTTATAATTTTATAATTGATCAAATCCTAAAAATGCTTGAATGCCTTCAATGTCATTTATATACACATATTAATTCCTCAATTTATAATGACCAAATTATGATTTTAAGAAGGAGAGGGGTATTATGGCTACCCATCCAAGCCCCTAGAATGTGGAAAGGCTCCCCAACTATTCAAATTGTTTTACAACTCCTTCATAAGATTTTAGATCAGACGAAGAGATTTACTGGCCTCCTATTTGCAGCAATTATGGGATTTATAGCAATAACCACTGTTGCTGCTGTCTCTGGAGTAGCCTTACATCAAGCTGTACAGACTGCTCAGTTTGTGCAGGAATGACATGCAAGTGCAAGTAAGGCTTGAAATCAACAAATCAAAATTGGCCAAGAAATTAATATTAGATTGGCTAATTTGGAGACAACTGTAGTTTTCCTTGGAGATCAATTAAAAATCTCCATGCCATAATTATGTTAAAATGTGATTGTAATGTTTCTAACTATTGGGTGACTCCTTTCTCTTCCAACCAAACTAGGACTCCATGGTTGGAGGTATAAGCTCAACTCCAGGGATATGCTCCCAACCTCACTGTAGATATTCTACAGCTGCAGCAAGTAGTGGATCAGATGACTCATGCCACACTTTCTCTCCTACCAGGAGAGGAGATGCTTTCTGAGGAAGGATTGTCTCATTTAAACACCCTCACCTGGGAGAAGACCCTAGGTGGAGGATTTGCCGGTGCAATTACATTGTTGCTAATCGTTCTTCTTCTATTTCGCTTAGCCCTTAGATGTGGACAACAAGACCTACAATGGGCCATAGATAAGAAAAGTGCAAAGTCTGTGTTTCTCCTCTTACAAAAACAAAAAGGGCAAGATGTTGCATTACAACTGCCAAACCATCTGTCCCCTCATGCATTCCCCATGACATCCTAAGTCAGGAGCTAAGTGTGGAGGCCATGGGGACATGGAGTATCGAGGAGACAGAACTGACTCTCTCTTGGGGGTACTGTTCCTCCCTCACTCGTGCACCTCACATCACCCTATATGTCCCTGAAGGATGGCTGATTAGTCAATAATGGGTAGGATTCCTCAAGGAAGGAACAACCTAAGACAGTCACAGTCACATCGGAACCACCAGGAGAGAGCTTGGGCTCTACAGAGGTGAGGCACAGCCCCTCACCCTCTCTGAAGTTAATATCCTGCCTTCTGGCTGCCTTGTGTCCCACGTTGCTCCAATGGTGACCTGATAGAACGATATCAGTCATGCTTCCTTAGAGATGACTTGGACACTGAGTCAACCCCCTGGGGTGGTTTCGGTGCACTGAGTCCTTGGGGTTATATGTTCTCATAGGGACACAATGCATGTCGGAACACAATGGGGACTTTCAGGAAAAGCAGTCTCCTAGGCAACATAACTCACAGACCATGGAAAAACTAGTTTCACTTCCTTGTATGTCCATCAATAAAAACTATGCATTAGCCCAACTGGGGCTCAGTCCATGAGGCTGGAGTCCCTTGGACTTACTTGAAACATACTTTTGGCTACTGTGTTGCATCACTTTGCGCCACCTTTCCCGTTTTCACACCGCCCGTGCCGTGTGGGGCGTGACAATCTGGTATGAAAAATAGAGAGAAAAGGTATCAGAAGGAATCAATAAAGTCTCAAGTATATTTTAAAAGGACAATTTTAAAAGGTTTGACAATCATGTAATTAAAGTTTCAGAAAGAAACAAGTAAGGAATTTGTGGCAGATAAAAATAAATACTTGAACACTTTATCACCAAGACTTCCCATATGTAGTAAATGACAAAATTTTAGACATGTAAGAGGCTCAGTTAACCACAAGCATATTTAAAAGAAAGCTATGCCTAGACACATGATAAGATGATATAAAACAAATATAAATTTTAAAAATCTGATAAGTATCCAGAAAAAATAGCAATATATTAAATCCATAGGAACAAGAAATTGAATGATTATGGATATTTCATAAAAACCGTGGAAATGAGAAGACACTAGTACAATATGTTTTAAATGTTGCCAGTAAAGTACTGTAAATATAAATTTATATCCAGTAAAAATATTATTTAATGAAATGAATAAATAGAATGAAAATATAAAATGAAATTAAAGACACTGCTAAGTACTGAAAAACAAAGGCTTTGTTTCCAACAGACTTACTTCAATAGAAATGTTAAATATAGTTCTTGTAGTTGAAGGAAAATATAAATGGTAGGTAAATCTCTAGGAATATATAAAATATTTTTATCTTAAATACATCTATGACTGTTGAAGGCATAATAAATGAATACATGCATTCACTAATTTATATATAAATAACAGGGGTGCCAAAAATATATACATATTTTAAGAGCTATTATCTATTTATTACTGTCTGAAGTTGAATGGAATTATTGTGGTATGTGTAGTATGATGTTTGCTCAAAGGATGGCTTTAATCAAAGAATACTAGTGTCACATGTAACAGGCAAAGAAAATGGCAGAAGCAGGGTTGTTGTTTGAGGAATAAAAGACTTTTGAAGTGGTATTTGATATTCATGAATGTTGTTTGAGTTTTCCCCACATTCTCCTGACTTAACACCCCTTGACTTCTACCTATGGACTTAAAGGATGTGATGTACCATAGAAAACTGGCTACGCTGGTGGTACTTCAGGAAGAAATTGAAACCGCATGCACAGAGACACAAGTGGACACTTTGGTCAGTGCTGTTCAAGCAAGTAGTTTGCCATAAGCAGAAGTGTCTGGACACTGATGATAACCAGTTTGAACACCTCTTGTAATTGCAGAAGTTAAACATGACTTGTATTCATCTTTTGTTATTGGTATATATCGAGTATTAAAATTTTAATACAGTTTTTTTCTTTCTTAAGATGTACTTAATTTTTGGCACCCTCATATGTATAAATGCATAAATAAATAATATAATTTGGCATGATATTTGATGTATGTAGATGTAATATATATAGCAATTATACAAGCTGTTTGATATGGGGTGTTTGTAAATGGATTTACATGGTTGCAAGGCTTCAAAATTTTGCTTGAGATAGTAAAATGTTAACAGCAAGTGGATGGAGAATGTAGACTATGAATATTGGTATCCCAAGAACAAGGAGTAAAAAAAAAGAGTCTATGAAGATATATAGCTAGTGCCAATATGAAAACAAAATAAAATACTAAAATATTCAAATAATTCAAAAGAAGGTGGATAAAAGTAACAAGGAAAACAAAATGAGAAAATAAACAGATGCAAACAATAAAATAAAAAAATTCAAAACTTATCCTGCTAAACCAGTAATTATATTAAATGTAATTACTCTATTTACATGAACCCCATTTGAGGATCAAGACCGTAAAACATAAAATGATTTTTAATATCATTTGAACACTAATTAATTTAAAGCTGAGTACCTATATTAAAATTAGAAAATTATACTTCACAGAAAGGAGTATCGCTGGGAATAAGAAAGGTAGTACATAATTATAAAAGTATTTGTTCACAAATAAAAAGTTATAGTAATAAATGTTAATGAACTTAATAGTATAATCTCAAAATAGATAAAGCAAACACATAACCGAGAAAAAATAGGCAAATATTAGAGGGTGACTGCAAATTTACCACACAAGGAATTTGGGATGCTAATGGAACTATTCTACATTGTGATTATAGTGGTGATTATATGACAGAATGCTTTTGTCAAAACTGAATGCCAGAGATTTCTGTCAAAAGAGGCAGCATAAAAAAATTGGTGTAAAATGCAATGGCAAACTTCACAATTATGTGTGAGGATTAGAAAGTGTGGATGGTGGTTGGAGATACTTTCTGTCCAAGGAAAGCTACATAAGGCTTTCAGGAACTAAGACTATATTCTGGTTGATATGTGGGAAATGTATGTAGGCATGGGCTTTTTATTAAAATGAGAACTTAAGATATAAATGTATTCACTGTTTTTGCTTTTCTTTTTTTAAATTGTCACCTTTCATCCCTTCTCTCCCCCTCCCGTTTGGCCACCATCAGTTTGTTCTCTGTATTTACGGGTTGGTTTTTGTTGTTTTATTCATTCATTTTTTAAGATGCTATGTGTAAATGAAGTTTTTTCCTTTTTTTAAATGATTACCAATTTTTAACTAATATGGGCAGCTTTCTAATTTTAATATAGGTACTCAGCTTTAAATTAATTAGTGTTCAAATGATATTAAAAATCATTTTAGATTACTGTCTTGATACTTAAATGGGTTTCATGTAAATAGACTAATTACATTTAATATAATTACTGATTTGGCAGGATATGTTTTGAATTTTTTTATTATTTTATTGTTTGTATCTGTTTATTTTCCCATTTTTATTTTCCTTGTTACTTTTACCTGCCTTCTTTTGAATTATTTGAATATTTTAGTATTTTATTTTGTTTTACATATTGGCACTAGCTATATATCTCCATAGACTACTTTTATTTTTACTCCTTGTTCTTAGGGTTCCAATATTCATAGCCTACATTCTCCATCCACTTGCTGTTAACATTTTACTATCTCAAGTAAAGATTTGAAGTCTTGCAACCATGTAAATCCATTTACCAAACACGCTATATCAACCAGCTTGTATAATTGCTATATACATTACATGTACTAGGCCACATGTTAGAAAACGTTTACTTAGAAATAAATGTGACAGTGCCTCTATCCACGAACATTATGGAGTTTAACATCAGGAATATTTTGAAGAGCCTATATGTGTGTGTGTGTGTGTGTAGTATGAGTACACTGTACATGCCTGTGGAAGAAAAATAAACATTAAAACTTTAGATTCCACAATAAGAAAATATATTAACCATAAAATCAATACTATAATCACAACTTTTAGAATTACTGATTCAAATGTTTTTAACATATTGAAAAAAATATATACCAGCAAAACAAATTTTGTTGTTTTTAAGTATCTATGTCTCTGTGTATTTTGCTCTCATTGTTGATAAATATTAAGAAATATTTTCATTCCACATACTGGATAGGCCAAAGTGTGTAGGCAGTTTCTTTCACACTAATAGCAGCAGGGTGTATCTTCCAATGCATCTGAAATATTCTTACACTAAAAGTACTTTTTTTGTGCTGACATTCTAAGTAGTCATGTAGGATTGCAGACTAATATGTACTTTTTTAAACACTGAATTAAGATGAGAAATAAAGTTCTGCAACTGTTTCAATTATTCAGTTCCATGTCTGATTAAATCCAATATGTTTGTAACTGCCTGAGAACTCCTAATTCAGAACTCTCCATGGGAAATTTATCCAGACTTTTTGAGACTACTGGTTATACCAAGAAACTCTGTTTCCATCTACAACTGTAAAGACCTTCAGAATGTATTTTAACAAAGTAATGATACTAAAAATGAGGCATATGTCTAAAAATGAATTTGAATGATTCACTAAAATTTGAGATAACTGAACTTAGCTGATTCCATGGACAGTTTTGCTCATCCTATATTTAATCTCTCCCATGAAATAAGAATAATAAAAAATTTAATTGTGGCACTTAGAATAATTATCGACAGATATCTTAGGCATTCTTATGATGGTTAAGCCCTTTTTATTAGGAATCTGCCAATTCTATTATCTGCTTAAAGTTTCACTCTGTCCGGTTGTTTACATATTCTATACTTTGTTATTGACAATAGAAGTTGAGTTTTTTAATTTAAACTCTTCTTGGATTAAAAATTACTATCTATGGATAGATGAATATTTTAATTCAACAGTAACCTTATGCCTTCCCCCATGTTCCTCTAGTTGTTTCTTTTAATCCTGTAACCTATTCCTCTTGAAGTTACCTCCTTGAACTCTAGACTTAGAAAGTTGTTCATTTCAACATTTTCCTCAAACTACTTACTCAAAACACCCATCCTACGTGTTTTTTTCTTTTTTTTTCTCTCTTCTTTCACTGTTTATTTCAATTCATAAGGATGAGATAGTTGAAAAAAGCACTGGATTTCTTCAAGTACTGGATTTAATTAATATTGAGATTACTCTCAAAAGTATTTTTGTTAAGAGTACTAGTTCTGTAAAACTAATTTTCTTGCTTTGTTAATGCTTATATATAAAATTTTTAAACAATACAGTTTTGTGGAAATAAAAACAAGATTATCATGCTTTTATATGGGTCCTTAGCAATTTATTTTTACCTTTATGAAACTAAAATGCCACAAAAAGTTTATAAATTTTTAAGGTGTTCCTACTTGTCATATTTGGTCATTGAATCAATGGTTTTGATGACAGATTTTTGAAAAATATGTGGTGAGCCATTTTCATAGTGCCCATATTCTATTTCTGAAAGTGAAAAAGAGTTTTTTCAGATAAACTTGGCATTCAGTATTACTCAAAATTTCTTTATGTTAGTTCTTTCTTCATGCTATGGTATGATTTTAGTTGTGTTTTGGGCTTATACATAGTATTGAATTTCATTTTGGAACACATGCCTTAGGGTATCTTAGAACAAATTTAAGTATTCAATATGATTTAAATTCCTCAATGCTTTTACCTACATAAAAATGTATTCTTATTTGGAGTCAAGAATTTTTTTATTGTCTGATTGTGCTCCTTTTCTCTAGTAAAAAAATAATTATTTTGTTTATTTTTTCTTCACCTGGTTATAAAGCAAATAAAGAATCCCAGTATGTTAACATTCATTTTAGTTGTTTCTAAATAATACTTTTCTCCACCATATTCATCATATAACAAGATACAAACTCAATTACATTTTTGCCATGTCAATATTTAAAATTACTTGTCTTTAAAAAAGGTATAATACAAAAGATAACTGGAATAAATAAATTTTGGTTTATGCTAGATGAACCATTGTAAGAAATTACCACATACATACATACATACAAACACAAACATTTGCCCGGCGTATTACATGTATTGATATAAAAATATTATTCTTTCTAGAAAGCTCTGGGATATAAAACTTATATAAAAATTTCATATATGAATTTACCATTAGGCATACCAAAAGCAAATTTCTATAAAATACAAAAAAAGTAATAAATGAGATAATGTAAGTTGAGTTTGTTTTGGAGCTATGCACACTAGCACCTTTAATGAGTATATCTGAAGAAAAGAAGATGCATATGTCCTCATAGATTGCATGGTTACAATAATGCGTAATAATAAAACTATATATTTTATTCTTTGACAAATGGTAAGTAATGTATTACTAGACAATCAGTAAAATTTTTTGTGTATTTTAAGAGTTACTTTAGTAACTATTCTATCAAATTTTTTTTAGTTCTTTTCATGCGACCCACTTAAGGCTCTCACTGTTTTCATTCAAACTGATCACCACTCAGCATCCCCTACATGTAACAGGCTTGGGATGGATCCGTTCCGAGTTTTCTTTTTCTGCACTTATTATGGTGTATACTGCGGTAGAAAGTGTACTAGAAGCTGAATTGGTTGCACTAGGCTGTACTTTCAGTTTTCCCACTAATAATTATTCTGCCAGTCAGGACATCATTCTCGACTTAGGTTACTTATTTTGTAAAATTTAGAATGTTATAAAGTGACATTTACAGTACTTATACTTTGTGTTTTAGCTCCAAGTAGCAGAGTATTAATGGACAACTCTGTTGTCTTGTAACGGTTTTCTCAGTTTTTAACTTGTTAAAATTGACCATTTTCAGACCCCACTGTCAAGCTTGAAGATTTTGCTTCCCTTGATTTTAATTCGTGTCTCATGTCACAAATTTTTATAGCTTTTTTACCTTCATTCTAATTTAGTGAATTTGTTTTGTTCTCAAGATAAATTTTAAAAGTGCTAGACTATAGTATATGTATTTATGATTAGCCAACCTCTATTGCAAGGTCACCTTTTGATTGAAATAAAACAATCTCCAGTTTCATACAATCAAATGTATGTTAGCCTGTTATATTCCATAGCTATATATAATTTTAATCCACTGTGGATACTCATTTGCCCCAAGTTGAAATTTAATTGAAATGAGCTCATTTGTTTCAGGTTGAAGTTTCTCTACACATTAACTCTTACAATTGAATGAAAGTAGAATGTGCAGTTTTACAGCATAAGGAACTACTGTAATATATCTATGAATGATTATGTGGACACGTTATTTAAATAAAAATGAATGTATTTATTTGATTAAATATTGATAACAAAAAAAAATCATGCTTAATACAGCTTACTCTTTATTGCCAAGAGATTGTTTTTCTCCAAATTTTTATGGCAATTGTAAGCAATGAAACTGAGAAGCACAATATGCAGACATATTGATCTCTCCTGGTCCCTCAAGCTATTCTTCACTATTTGCCAACTTATAATATTAGAAATGTAAGAGGAACAACCATTTGCCAAGAGGAATTTGAATAATGGACTTTAGAGAAAGGAAACACATAACTCCTTTAGAATATTTCTCTATATGAGCAGGATCACTGACAACAAATAGCTACCCCTTCACTGCTGAATATGGAAAGTATTTTTGTTTCTGGCTATACTGATAGGATTACCGGTTCTTCTATGGACCGGTATCTGATAGTCAGGGAGACAGACTCATGAGAAACAAGGTAAATTTACTTGTATGCATCTTTTTTTTTTTTTTTTTTTTTTTTTTTTTTTTTTTTTTTTTTTTTTTTACTGCTAACCTATTTTTAATTTCAACATTTCAGTGAATTCTGCAACCACTGTCTTCAGTATACAAAATGAAAGTCTTGAAAGTATTTGGAAATCTTATATAAGTCAAAGTATTCTATGTGGAATTTTGTGTCAAAATTAAGAATGAATTTGGGAAGCAAGAGTTTCAACATGATGCAATTTATTCAAAGATGCTTATTACTATTAACTAGGGAAACCTTGATAACTAGACATATCCTAGATGTATTCCTGATGATCAGAACACATACAATCCTGAATTACGATTGCTATTGGTTTGTCCCTTTCTTTGAAGCAGACAAGTCAAACCAATGTTCTAGTCAAAGCAAGGTAGATAGTGTTTTTTCAGGAGACCCCCTTTGTGCAATGAAAACATCATGATTCAAATTTATTAAGGTGCAGTAAGCATTTATCTGGCTCTTAGAGTTGTCAATGGGTATCCAAAATTCCTCCATATTGATCACAGATATCAAAGTGAAGAAAAAGAAAGAGGATTTTGAAAAATATAGTAAGATCCATATTCAAGAATTACTCTACATATTACATTTAAGATTATCCAGACACACATGAACTTGCAAAGGTAGACTGATACATAAGAGAGTATACCTATTTTTACATTTCTATTAAGAAAGAACATAGTTAAATATGCACAAATATACATAATATTAAAAAAGGCAGTGCTGTATAAGCTATATAATTTCTTTACTGTGTAGGGATATGGGCCTAGAATGTGTGCCTATGTACCTATGTAAGATATTTTATACCCTATTTTTTTTAAGTGCTTGTTTTTCTGATTTGTGTAGGTCGAAAAAAATGTAGGAAATGCCTGAACATGAAGGTCATTGTAATGAGGTTCTGTTAGGTGATAAAATAAGAGGAAATTCAAAGATGACAACCATGCAAAACATCTGGCATCCTGTCACCTGAATATTTTTATAACTAAACTGCTACATGTGCTTTTGTGAAGCTGCCAGATGGACACTGCAATTATATACTACACTGAATTACGACTCTTGGAAAAGGACGTTTGCATGCTTCCTCTTACACCATCTATGTGCTTGGGATATGAAAGGGCTATAGAAAAGAGACCAGCATGAACATTGAGAAAACCCTAACTGGCTCAATTTTAGTTTTTATGTGATTACTGATTGGTTTACATATTAGTGAAAAATTAATAAATTGCCAAAGTGTTTATTTAATTTTTTGTTAATGATGTTGATACCTATGTGAAAATAATAAGAATTTGATTCCACACTGATTACCTTTTTCACACTTTTAATCCAAGCACAGAAGTATGGTATAAAAATAAAGTCCTTTCACAAAATTCATAGTTTACTGATTCCCTCGAATATCTTATTAACTTAAACAATGGATGCTTGTATTACAACAGTATTACAAGTTTATACACACAGTAGCTTACATCATGACTGCACTGTCACTCTAGTTCTCGGTATATGTCTATGTCTTCTCAGCAGCTATTAAATACCAAAACTACTTCTTTGGGAACTGTTTACTAAATAAAAATGACTTATACTAATTTTTTAAACAGGGGAGTTCCCTGATGGTGTAGTGGCTTAAGGCTTCGGCGCTGGCACTGTCAGCACTGCGGCCTGGGTTCGATTCCCAGCCAGGGAGCTACCCACATACCAAAAAGCAAAAAAAAAACCAAAAAACAAAAACAAACAAACAAAAAAAAACAACCTATATTGAATAATATAGCCCTTAACAGTATCTAGAAAGCAATTAATGAGTTAAATTTATTACATATATGCATATATTCATAAAGTAAAATGAGAAGACATTGTTATGTGCTAAGAGCCTATTTTGTACCTGGCATCTTAAATATATTATATAATTTAATCTTTATAAAGATGTTTGAGGAAGGTAACATTATTCCAGTACCACTATAGATAAATTCAACAATGAGGAAGAAAATTTGAAGAGAGACAGTCATTTTAAGTGTCCATTGATAGGCTAATGGATAAAAAAGGTGTGGTACCAACAAAATGTTACTCGGCCATGAAAAAATTTGACCATTTGAGACAACATGGGTGAACCTAGAGGGTACTATGCTAAACTAAATGTCAGAGGGAGAAATACAAATATCATATGATTTCACTTATGTGTGGAATCTAAAAAGCAGAATAAATAAGCATACAAAACAGACAAAACTCATAAATACAAAGTCATGGTTGCTGGATGGGAGGGGAGTTAGTGAAATAGGTTAAAAAGAGGAAGGGATTAAGATGTACAAATTGCCAGTCATAAAAATAACTATGGGGATGTAAACTACAGCATAGGAAATATAGTCAATAATATTGTAATAACTATGTATGGCCTCATGGGTACTAGACCTATTGGGGTGATAACTTCATCAGGTATATAAATGTGAAATCACTGTTATAGACCTGAAACTAATATAATATTGTATGTCAATGATAGTTGAAAAATTAAAAAAAAAAAAAAATTAAGTGGCGAAAGCCAGCAGTGGAGCTAAAACTCTGATTAGCAAGCACATCAAGTTTTCAAAATACCACATGATACAAATATAATTTCACAATACTACACTGATACACATGTAACTAACCACAGTAACATGGTTCATTCATTCTTCCAGAAATGAACTTTTTTGTCCTTAGCAATGAGCTCTGTGTTGGATAAAGAAGTTCTCTTAAGTCTGGGATTCGAGACCAAATCTGAACCACGTAATTATGGTCTGTAATCCAGAATGAACAAACAGCGAATTAATTCTAGAAAATTTCTCCCTTAATTATTTCAACTCTATGTAAATATTTAGACTGTTACCATGTCAGCTTTGCTAGTGAATCTTTTGAGATGAAAAACCCAAAGCTATAATTTTTCAGGGTGGAATAAGAAAGTTGTAAAATACTCAGTATCTCAAATTTTTAGAAACAAATCTTTAGGGAGTACTTTCACTTGCAAATTTATCTTGTAATGATTTAGTTTCTACTGCACCATCTACTCTAAAAGTGTGGGAAAATGTAATGTTACTTATTAATTCTAGATTTTATTGGTTGCTGGGTTAATAAAACTGGGAAAAAATGAGTCAGTAAACTGGAAGCCATATTTCACTTCAGATTCACCACACTTTTTTCTTTTACATATTTGCTAAGATGTATCTAATATTCTTTCTCATAAACAAATACCACATGCAAGTGTCAATGAAAATATCATTGATTATTCTGTGAAATACAATCTATTAATTCCAGAGACTATGACTTATCTTAAATGTAAGAATCCCCTCTGGCCAGGCCATTCTAATGAGTTTTGAATCTAAGTAATGAAATCTGTGCAGGTTGCTTCACCTTCATCAACACTCTGATAAGGAGATCCTTGAGCAAAATTAGCCTAGGATAAACAATAACCCAATAATTTGCAACTATAGTCTGCATATGGCAGCACTTCAATGTTATATAATTTCTTTTTTCCTGGGTGAACCATACTAGAGAATCTAGAACCTGTTCCACATGCTGAGTTTTATCCAAATTATCCACAGCTGATTGGGATAGATTAAAACCAGTTTTAACAAGTTCGAAGGTCAAAATTTTCTCAGATAGCGCTAAGAACATTTCATAATGTGCTACCTAAAATGATCATGCTAAACCACATAGGGTAAACTCTTGAGTTCTCTGCCCATTGAGCAACATCTCACAGATTTGTTTGGTTACCATATTTTAACATAAACCATTCTCTCCAGGAAAAGTGCTCAAGAAAATAATCTACTTGGATTTTTGTTGTCTATTTGGAAGTTGCAGTTTGCCCAAAATAAATAAAATATACTTTAAATACAAATAGATATAATCAGATGGACATATACTTCACAATTATGACAAACTTGTTTATAAATAATTCAAACTTTACATTGCAAACCTAGCAAAAAAATAATTTATCCGTGGAGAAAATATTTTCGTAGACTGTAAAACTGTCATAAATTAATAAAATAAAATAAAGGTGTAATATATTTTATAATTTCTTTTTTCTTTCTTTCTTTTTTTTTTTTATGTGGGTAGTTTTCTGGCTGGGAAGTATAATTTCTTATAACCAAAGTAATAGCCCTTGACATCTCAATTAAAATAAAAAATTTGTTATGAAAAAAGACTGAAAGCAAAAGAACTACTACTATGAACTGTTTTTGCCAAGTTTGCCAGTCCTGTATAAATCAATCATGTATAGAAACTGTGATTAACAAGCCTATTATAATTTAGAAAGGATTAATTTTTCTGCTTGCCCTACCTTAGGACCAATATGACCAATATTTATTCAGAATTCAGAAATTTCTGCATTAGCTGAGGAAATTGAAATTATATTCAAGTTTCTCCCCAGTGATTCTACAAGCTGTCCATGTATATTTTCTAAAAAATTTTTCATTTAAGAAAATGATAAGAAAAGAAACTATTTTTCTTGTGCCCAAAACTTGGGGAAAAAAACACCATTATGTGAGATGTACCAGATGAGTGATGAGAACAGATATTTGACACATTAACAGTTATCATTAAAACATAAATTTATTTATATAATTACAAAATTGATGAGTCAGTGGTTGTAACAAGTAATCTAGCATGTTTATATTGCTTTAAATCAGATCTTAGTACAAGTATTATATTTCATAAATCAGGTGAAAAGTGATAACACGATTTTAAGAAATTTAAGTTAAACGAGAAATGAAGTGAATTAGCTTTGAAAAAGTAAATGAACTACTATTTATGTTTCCAAACTTGGGTCAAAAATAATCTACCTGTTTAATAAGTAAAAATTAGTACCCAAAGTATAAATGACGGGTTCTAACCTACTTAAAATTAATTTATTATATATGAAGTGACAATGAATATAAAATGATAGAAGCAAGATTAAGAGAATATTCTAAATGATATATGTATGGTAAATGCTTTTAGATTTCATGAGCAAACAAGGTTGTTTGGGATGGAATGGTGAGAGATTTATACAGGCAAAAGGACTTTCAGGGTGGGATAATCAAAGTGGAGAAATCGACTATACAGTTTGAGTTAAGATCTAGAGATTCACTTTCTTTCTGGTACTCAAGAGCCAACTTTCCAATTTTATGCTGACAACCAAAAATTCAGAGTTTCCAAAAACACTACGTCCAGGGGACTGGTGCATCCCATATGTTCATTGCAGCATTGTTTACAATGACTAAGATGGAGGCAGCTCAGTTGTCCATCAATGGTTGAGTGGATAAAGAGGAGGTACTACATATATACAATGGAATGTTTCTTGTGCATGGAAGGGCATGGGTTCTTGTCGTCTGTGGTGACATGAATAGACCTGGAGAGTATTGTGCTGAATGGAGTATTTCAGAGAAAGACATATGCAGTATGATTTCATTCACAAGTACATGTGGAATTATTGGAACCATGAATCAAACAGCCTGAGTTGGGGAGTGAGGATTAATGAAAAGAGACAGAGAAGAGAATTACCGGGAGGACTCCAGTAAATACTGAAGCCCCGAGTTTATTTTTCCTCACCAATATATACATACAGCGTATGTGCAGTACAGCAGAAACAAATTTGCATTTCCTCCCTCAAAAGCAGATCATCAACTATCATTAACTCTCTACCAATATCCTAAAGGTCAGAGCAAATAGAGGAGGTCAGTTTTCCCAGGGCCATGTCTTCCATTATCCAGTTATCTTTCTTTTGTGTTTCCCAAGGAACTGGCTGGATCAGCCACATTCCTCAGTGAGCAGTACACACTCTTGACTCTCCACCAGCTAACTTGAAGGTCAGAGTAAATGAGAGGGAGTCAGTTCCCCAAGGCAATTCTTCCAAATACTCAGATAGTCTTCTTTCTTTAGACTCTCCCAAAGAACTGGCCATATCAGGCACATTCCTCAAGGTTTACTTCCCTAAAGCCAGCCTGCATGGCTCCCAACATGGAATCTAAAGAAAAAAATAAACAAATGAAACAGAAACAAACTCACAGATACAGAGAACATGTTGATGGTTGCCAGATGGGAGGGTGGTTGGGAGTGGGTGAAAAAGGGGAAGGAATTAAGAAATACAAATTTTTAGGTACATAGTAGTCATGGGGATAGAGGATACAGCATAAGGGATATAGTCAATAATATTATAGTAACTATGTATGGTGTCATATGAATATTAGACTAGTCAGGAGGATCACTTCTTAAATTATTTAAATGTCTAACCATTATAGTGTATACTTGAAATTAATATAATATTTAATGTCAACTGTAATAAAAAATAAAGAGGAGAGAAGGTGAAAGAAAATAAGAGGTTCAAATTTCCAAGTATAAAACAAATAAGTCATGGGGATATCATGTACAACATAGATAATATAGTCAATAATACTGTGATAGTGTGGTACAATGTCAGATGGTTGCTGAACTTACCATGGTGAGCACTTCTTCAGGTATATAATTGTTAAATAATATGGTGTACACCTGAAACTAAAATAATATTTTATATTAGCTATATTTTAATAAAAATATTTTTTAAAAAGTTTAGAGTTTCCAGAGTACAGAATCTAATTTCCTGATATTCTGTTTTTGGAGCTCTGAATAAACTTCATCTTCCAAATGTAATGGAGGGAGATTTGAGACCTAGCTTCCTGAGTTTGTCTTTGAATAGTCTTGAGTAAATTAAATTTAGAAATTTTGCCCTGCAGATATTCTGAAATTTGCTGGTAAAGCTAGAAATGATAAGATCAATGTTTGAATTCAAGAGGGAGAAAATGAAGGCAGAGAAAAGAGAAATTAAGTTTCTTAGTAACTGGCATCCAAATTCATTATCTTCTCTCTTCAACTTTGCTTCCTTGAACAACCATCTCCTTGTCATTGTTTAAATCTAGATATATTCTGTTTGACTCTGGACAAATGACAACTTATTTGCATCAGATTATCTCCTAAGGTAGGCTTCTGCTTCTTTATGATGTCATACAGCCTAAATGTGCCATGGCAGATGTTTTTGTTGATGTTTAACCTTTATTATTTAGAAACCTGAGAAATCTTTTCACTACTTTCTTATTGACAATACCTTTCATTATTTTTAACTCTTTACAATAATTTTTATTATAGCCAGCTATTTCTAAATAAATTTTTCTCCTTTTCTTCTTTCAATGAACTCAAGGTCACAATAAACAGCTATGTAATCAACTTAACCCATAAATAACCAGCAATGTATGAGTAACAATCTTCATTCAATTATTTTTATTCCTAAATCCAAATGGCAATTCTAGTCATGTTTTGTAAAAGTTAAAAACTAAAAATATAAAGGGAAATTTTACATTTTGTTTTCACATCTTTTGCTTCATTTCTTGGTTCTAAGTCTAAAACAACAAATATTATGCTTGCTTTATTTAATACTACACCAAGCATATGGCAGAATACGAACCATTTTTTGTAACTTTCTAATCTTTGTTGAAAGCAGAAAGAACCCTCATTCCCAGAGATAATAATTAAGAATAATGTCCACTGAATATGAGCCTTCATTTGCTTTCCAGTTAAAAAAAAGTGAAACAAAAACATGACAGTAACATCAGAATATTAACTATCTTTATACATCTTAGGAAAACTACCTGAATATAGTAATTATGTTCATAGAAATAAGTAGGTATACTTTCAATTCTTTGCCTCAACTTTGTCTAAACTTCCATGGGACACTCAGAAATACCACCTCATCTAGTAAATAGACACTTCCATTTTCTGTACTCTGGTGGCCTATTTTCTCTTACTTATTATTATTTTTTTTTATTCTGTCTTAACCAAATTCATCAAGCATAATACACTGGCCAATCAGTGCATAATTCCAGTTTACTATGAATGGAAGGAATTTTATATAAGAAGTATTTACAATGGCAATTTGGCTCTCTCAGTTTAATTTGCTCAGGATTTTCATTAACAGCCACAAAAGTTTTGAAAAATTATTAGCAAAAAGAAATTATTATTCTTCATTTCATTTCTCATTGAACTTTTGGCACTTAATTCAGTACTTATATTTAAAACATTTTATAGTATATAAATTGTATTTTAAATTGAATTTAGCACCTTGTGTTATAACTAAGATGATATATAATTTTATTGTCCAAAATGAGATAATTTTAAGAATAAAATGAGTTACTTGTAATATTAAGTAGGAGAAATAGGCATTAACCAGTAGCATCCCAGGCAAAATTATAGTCTAAATTATATTTATATTTGTATATTAATGAGCAATTTACCATAATCTAGTGATTATCTGTCTTTAAGAAATTCTAGATTTACCACCATTTCCTGTTTGTTTTAGTTTTCTGGTATATGACATAAGCATATGCTGGATATTTATTTTACTTTGCTACAATAAGCATTTGTTAACTCTATACTGCATATAAGAATGTACTGTGAGAGAGATACATCTTCAACATTATTTTGTGTTTTGGGAGATACAAAGAAAAATGACATACAGTTTTCTACAAAGAGTCATTTAAAATAGACAAGCTTGTACAAACTACACTACTATGACATTGTGTTGCGTATAAATAGATTAAAAACACTAAGAAGAGAGACTTGATTATCTATTAACAAAAACAAAAGCATTTAAGTTGGACTTTGAAGAATAAGTAAAATTCTGATTGAATAAAGTATACACAATAATAAATCAAAGAAAAGGAAACGTGGAAACAACACAGACAACACAAACAACTAAATAAAAGGTACATCTGCAGACATATATTAATCATTTGTTCTCCCTTTATTTCTTTAATAAATCTGTTTCAAAAATTTCTTTCTCATGACACTAGTTGCAACTTTCTTTTCAGATTCAGCAAGACTAGCATTGAACTTCAGCATGTTTAAGAATGTAGAACATGTTGAATTACCATACACTCCCCTCCACACACTTCTTTTTTCTTTTTTTCTTTTCTAGCTTCATTTACTAAGGGAATGAGTAATTTTCCAAAAAGTACAATTTGTCCTAATTTATTCTAATTCATAAACATAACACTATAAAAAGTGTTTTGGTACTACCCAGTCAATATATTTCCATAACATGAGACATGATGCATAAAAAGGAAAGCTATAATACACATGATCACAATAAATGAAATATGAGACCAAAGGAATTATACTTTCTTTGCATTTTCATATGAAAAAGAAATCCATTAAACATGATAGACACATTATCTATTTTTTCAGCCTATGCACTTAATTTGTGTTTCTCCAAATAAAGAGTATATTTCCAAGCTCCCTAGAGTTGTTTTTCTTAAAAGAAAACATAATTTATAGCTACTGTGCTTATCTGTACCACTTTGCCAACTGGAGATGACTTATTTCTTCTGCAAGGAATAATGCTGACTGCAGGGTTGTGCATATTTTAGGTTCTTTCAATTCCTGGAAAAATATCAGAAGTTGTAATCAGGATATAGCATTTTTAGAGCCTCATTTATTATTTTGTGCTTCATCTTCAGGTAGTTTTCATAGGTTCTTCAGCATTGACTGCTCTCTGTGTTTAGAAAAAGTAGATTAACTTTGATGTTATTATTTAGAATGTTTATCCCCAATGAGAACTTAAACTTTGAAAACAGTTTTATAATAATTAAAACAGTAATCTCTTACAATGTAGGAGGCTTTAAGTTTTATGTACACTTTGACAAACATCTGTTTAGTTTCAGAGGTAGAACTAAAAATTAAATGTTAGTCTACTAATGTTAAAGAAATTGAAATAGTACCTCCTGTTCTTTAAAAAATTACTGCAGCAACAAAATCTGAATTATAAATTGAATAAATTACAACTAGATCAAAGGTAATAATACATTTGGCACCTTGAAATAAAAATAAAAACCTGGGCATTCATAAATATGCGATTCCAATAATTTTCTGCAGTACATTTATAAATGTAAGTCAGCAAATATTAGTTGCTGTTATCAGTGTGTAAACTTATTTTTGGCTTGTTGTTTAGTTTGTTTTAAACATGTAGTATCTTTACAGCATAATTTTTTTGTGGTTCTTTCTTGCTATTTAAAAGTGTGTCTCTCAGAATGTCCAGTTAGGCATTTTTTCTCCCCATTCCATTGAGCTCAGGATTTTTCCAGCAGTTGCTGGAATAGTGTTGTCTATGAATGTTATCTACTTTTGGTTTAATGACTTTATCTTAAAAAGCATAGAGCATATTTGCTTCAGGGCTTTTACCTTATCCCACATTATACTGTACTGTGTTAGTCTGCTTGCACTACCATAACAAAATACAGGGTGACTTAAACAGAAATTTATTTTCTCATACTTCTGGAGGCTGGAAGTCTTAAGATCAGGGTGACAGCATGGTCAGATTCTGAGAACTCTCTTTCTGGTTTGCAGGTGGCCATCTTATTTCTGTGTTCTCATATGGCAGAGAGAAAGAAAGAGAGGGAGGGAGGGTGGAGGGAGAGAGAAAGGGAGATTCTGAGAGAGACTGAGAGAAAATAAGCTCTTTGGTGTCTATTATAAGGGCATTCTTCCAATCATGAAGGTTCTAGCCTCATAACCTTATCTAAACTAATAATAATTACCTCCAAAGCTCCTACATCCAAGTATTATCATGTTTGGAGTAAGGTTTTAACATATAAATTTGGAGGGGACACAATTGAGTCCATAGCAACATGATCAGGCTTCATGCTGCTGCTGTTCTTCCAAATTTCTTGGAATTGTTTCATCATCGTCCAGTAAATAGAGTGTTTCTTTTAACTTTTCTCCTGTCTTGTATTTAATACCTTTATGCATGTGTTACAAGATTCTTTTTGAATCTACTCTTCATACTTTTGGGCTTGTAGTGTATAAAGCAAGTGGCCCGGGTGTAGGAACATAGATTGCCATTTAATATTAATTACCAATCATAAGATTCTCACTTGTTGCAGGTTCACTTGATGCTATCATTTCCGTCTACCTTTTACCTATAGCATTATTAGCTTTAGCCCTAGCTGGAGATTATGCACTAATATTTTTAAATTATCAAAAACTAATAATATGGATTAATTTATGTAATACAGATGACACAATGGCATGGCCAACCATGTACAAAAGCCTAAAAGTTGCATAAGCCTACTTTGGCTTTAATAATTAGATGAGGAAGACTACTAGCAAGAGGTTATTTATATCTGAGGTTATCTTCTAAAGACTGGTTTGTAATTTGACATGTGAAAAGGACTTTGGTCTGTAGTGGTTGGATTAAATGAGTTTTGTGTATACATGTCCTTGGTAATGACTTGAGGAGATTAGAAAAATTATATTACAGGTGAGTAATATACATTAATTTAGATAGAACTATAAATGAACTTTATTCAGTAGGCATTTTTATCTGACATGCTTATAATGAAATATCCAATGTACTTGATAAAAATACATTTTTCCAGAAGATTATGTGTTACCTTCCAGCTGAAGACTGTCTGTCCCCCCACCCATTCATCATGACATCCTAAGGTCGGAACTGGGCATGGAGGCCACAGAGGCATGGAGTATCTAGGAGACAGAACTGACTTTTGAGAGTACTGTTCCTCCCTCATTCACATATCTCACATCACCCTGTATGGTCCCGGAGGATGGCTGGTTAGTCAATGACGGGTAAGATTCCTCAAGGGAGGAACAACCTAAGACAGGCACAGTCACATAGGGGCCATCAGGAGAGAGCTTGGGCTCAACGGAGGTGAGGCACAACCCCTCACCCTCTCTGAGGTTAATCTCTTGCCCCTTGGCTGCCTGGCTTCCCACATACAGCTCAGTTTGAGATCTGATGAATGGTTTTGGCCATTCCCTCCCTTAATGGATGTTTTTATAATAACAATGACTCCATTCACTGTGGTTAAGTGCTAATGTGTAAAGGCACAATACATGCTGGAACAAAATAGGGACTTTTAGGCAGGCAGAGGCATGATAATCATAGACCATGGAAAGGATAAGTTTTACTTCCTCAGACAAGTTTCATTTCCTCATTCTGTCCACAAATAAAACTTTGCATCAGGCCCAATTCGGCATTCCCAGTCCTTGAGGCTGGGGTCCCTTGGCCCCGCTTATAATCTATTCTTGGCTACTGTATTTTTTTACTTTGCGTCACCCTTCCTGGTTTCCCACTGCTCGGGTCGTGCTGGACACAACAATTACGACTTAGTGGGGAATCAACATTGAAAAATACTACAGTAGGCCAGAAAAAGCCCAATTCAAAACTTTCTTGTAGGAGGATGGCATGGTTTGATGAGAAGAATGTTTGGTCTGTTGTGCTCCCCATTTTTGACCCCCACAGCGACCAAGAGACCGACTCCGATGTAAATACAAAAAGAGATTTTATTGCTACAAGCTCGAGCTCGGTCCATCCACCCTCCAATGCAGCAGAGAGAGAACGGCCCCGAACCTGGATAGGTGGGGGAATTTAAAGGAAAAAATTGCAGGCGGGTGGGTTGACATGCCGTGGCGTTACTGGGTAGGTGGAGTGACGTGGGGCGGGAAGCAGGAACTGGGTGAACGCTGAGGTTTTTCCTAATAAGGGAAGTAGTCTGCTGTGCTCTTAGGCTTCTCTCGAAATGGCGGCTAACTGTCAAAATGGAGTCTCCTAGGCCCCACAGGTCCACAAGGGCCTTGATTCTCCCAGTGCATATGAAAGAGCTACCATATGGTAAGTGTTTAGGAAATAATAGTTCTATAAGTAAAAACTGCATAAATTATAGTTAAAAATTTAATCAGGAGTGAAAAGTATGGCAGCAGAAGCTGTGCCTTTGATCTCTCCCCTTGAAGTTACATCAAATTAAACTGCTATAATGCAACAAAGGATTCCTGGTGCAACACACAAACACGACTGGGAGTCTCACACATCTACAATTCTGTAAGTGGGTGAGTCTGGGTGAACAAGTGGGGAGGGAAAGGAGAAGTGCAGAGAGGGGTTGACAGATGCACCTGGGAACTCATCGTGGGTTTGGAGAGGGGAGGATTGAGACTGCAGGCACACTTTTTGTGGTCCTGAGCATTCCTGCCTGAATGATAAGCTTATACTGTGGCTGAATTTAGTGATCAGAGCAGAGACCAAATATAAAAGTGCAACAACTGTGGTCTAACAGTCCTCTAACTAATAAGAAAAAACAAAGACACAGAGTTTGGCCACCTCCCTGCACCCACCCAGAGCTAGCAGTAGGCTTCAGAAAACAACTGTAGCAGTGAGTGTCTGGTTACTGAGCAGAATATCTACAGCCCTGAGAACTACAGACAGTTTCTGATTGGCTGATGCACACTGTGGCTAATATCAGTGGCAAGGGTGGAGACATAGAGGCAAGACAGTTAAGGTATGGTAGTTACCATTGCTGGGAGGAGAGCGAAGTCACAGTAACCCAAGAGTCCTCTCCAAGCCCACCCCACCCCACCCCCACCCATCATGACTGATCCCAGCAGGGGCACCGGAACAGCTCAGGCAGTGCAGCACTGTGTCTGGCTACAGGGGCAGCATGAGGATATCAGGGATTTAAAACCCCATCAACCACAACACTGTCCCACAGGCATGATTCCCTAAGACCATGGCAACCTGTCACTGAGGAGAAGCTCACCTGCCCAGGGAATACAAGACATCTTCTACCAAAAGTAGCTGGAGCAGTACAAGAGAAAATAAAACATTCCAGCATGACTTACTGAAAAACAAAAGAATGACCTCTTCTTATCAACCTGCTGCAGAAGTCACACTCTTAAATGCCAGGCAGAGAAATAATCCATCAAATACTATGAACGACTAAGGTCACAAGACAGCTCAGAAAGAAAATAAAAAATCACCAGAAAATAAAATTAGACACAAAAATATGTGACTTAAATGAGAGAGAATTTAAGATTTCAGTTCTGAAAAAAACTCAGCAAGATGCAAGAAAACTCAGATTAGTAGTTTACTGAACTCAGAAATAAAATCAATGAATGAAAGGAGGATTTTACCAAAGAAATTGAAACTTAAAAACAAGAAGCAAACAAAACTTTTGGAGCTGAATGAAATAGTGAGCTAAGGAAATAGAGCTGACCAGATGAAGGAAAGAATTAGTGATAACACAGGTAGAAATCTGGAAATGACACAGATAGAAGAAGAGAGAGACTTGAACGATAAAGGAAATATCTCTGCAAGCACTACTTGACTCCATCAGAAAGAGGATAGCGGGTATACCAAAAGGAGAGGAGAGGCAGAAGAAAACAGAGCCTATTCAAATAGTCAATTAGAACTTCCTAAACTTATAGAAAGAACTAGATCCTGGAATCTACTAACAAACAGAACACCAAATTATCTCAATCAGAAAAGGCAAGACAAGAATGCTTCTTCTCATCACTGTTAGTCAGCATGGTATTGAAAGACCTAGCTAGAGCAGTCTGGCAAGAGAAAGAAATAGAAGGCATCCAAATTAGGAATAAAGAAGTTAAACTGTCCCCTTTTCCAGATGATGTGATTCTTTATATAGAAAACCCTAAAGACTCCATCAAAAAACTATTAGAAACAATAAACAAATAACAGTAAAAAGTTGCAAGATCAATGTACCATTATTCATTGTTTTCCTATATACTAACAATAATATTTCAGAAAAAAATGAAAATAAACTATTTTGCAATTGCAACAAAATTAACAAAATAGCTAGGAATAAACTTAACAAAAGAAGTGAAGGACCATTGAAAACTGTATGACATTATTAAAAAGAAATTGAAAACACAATAAAATAGGAAATACATTTATGTTCTTGGACTGGAAGAATCAACATAAAGTGTCCATATTACCCAAAGCAATATACAGATTTAATGCCCTCTCCATCACACAAGTTCAGAGTTGTCACATTCCCTTACTTACAAAGCAACAATAGTCAAAACAGCATGGTATTGGAAGAAATACAGACACATAGACCAATGGAACAGAATTAAGAACCCAGAAATAAATCCACATATATATGGAAAAATAATTTTTTATAAAGGAGCCAAAAAACACACAATTGAGAACAGAAAACCTCTTTAATAAATGATGCTGGAAAAATTGGAAAAACACATGCAAAATAATGAAACTACAGTTATCTGTCACCACATGTCAAAATGAAAGAAAAGTGGATTAAATATCTCAATATAAAGCCTGAAACAATGAACTACATAGAAGAAAACGTAGGTACTAAACTAATGGACCTTGGGATTTGAGGGAATTTTATAAATTTGACCTGAAAGGCAAGGGAAGTAAAAACAAAAATAAATGAATGAACTATATCAAGCTAAAAAGCTTCTGCACAGCAAAAGAAACTATCAACAAAACAAAGAGGCAATCAACAGAATGGGAATAGATATTTGCAAATAGCACCTCCAATAAGGAGCTAATATCCAAAGTATATAAAGAACTCATACAACTCAACAACAACAAAATCCAATTAAAAAGTGGACAGAAGACCTGATCAGACACTTCTCCCAGGAAGACATACAAATAGCTGATAGATAATGAAAAAATGCTAAACTTCACTAGCTATTAGAGAAATGCCAATCAAAAGCACAATGAAATACTACCTCACACCTGTCAAAAATGTTATTATCAAATAAGATAAGTTATAACAAGTGTTGGAGAGGTAGTGGCGTAAAAGGAACCCTCATACACTACTGGTAGAATTTAAATTGGTACAGTTATTAAGGATAACTGTGAAGTTTCCTCAGAAAATTAGAAATACAATTATTCTATGACCCAGCAATCCTTCTTCTGGGTACCTACCTCCCCAAAACTCTGAAAGCACTTATTTGTAAAGATATGTGTACCCCTATGTTCCTTGCAGCATTATTTACAATGGCCAAGACATGAAAGCAACCAGTGTCTTTCAATAGAGGACTGGAGAAAGAAGATGTGGTACATGTATACACAGGGAATATTACTGCTGTTTGCAACAACATGGATGGCTCTTGAGATTATCATGCTAAGTGACATAAATCAGACAGAAAAAATTGAGAATCATATGATTTCACTTATATGTGGGATAAAATTTAAAGCAACTAATGAGCAAGACAAAAAACGAACAAAAACTCATAGACACAGACAGCAGTTTAGTGGTTACCAGAGGGTAAGAAGAAAGGGAGAAGGTGGAAGAGGGTGAAGGGAGTCAAATACATGGTGACAGAAGGAGATTGGATTTTGGGTGGTAAACACACAATGTAATATATAGATGATGTATTATAAAATTGTACACTTGAAACCTATATAATTTTATTAAACAATGTCACCCCAATAAATTTAATAAAAAAATAGATTAATCAGTAAGGTGCATAAAATATATATCAGACTGGGGAAACAATGGAATTAACTATGGTATACTGGAATTTGGATGACAATAAAATAGAAAAACAAATGATTAAACACAAAACTTGGAAAAATGAATGTCACTCTTCTTAAGGGTTTTTGGTAATCTTTAGGTTTTATATTACACATTGTACTGGATATTGCTTTGAAATGTCAAGTATGTATTTCCAATATTTTCCCTAATACACAGTAGAAACAAAAAAGAGAGAGCTTTCAAACAATCAGCATTATATTTTCAGAATGTTAATATTCCATTGTTTGAATGACATATCGAGATGTTAGGCTACATATGTGACTCACTGTCACTTTATCACACGTAAATAAATCACTTTTGTTCCTAGTATTTTCTCTCTGTGGAGCACCCTTCATGTGCCCTTATTTCTATGAGATGAAACCTTACCTGCTCTTCAAGTGTGAATTGAGATCTTGCATCATCAGTTTAACTGTATTTTTCTCTGTAGAGCTAAAGCTGATTTCTACTTAAATGAGTATAGAGCTGAGTACTTCTGTTTTTTTGTTGTTTTTTTTTTTGTTGTTGTTGTTCTTGTTCCTTTTAACTAGTACATCATGATTTGTAATGTAATAATGTGTATATTCATGTACTCTGTATTGTGGTCAAAACTGCCTTTAATTTTTTTATCCGCCCTGTTCTTTATATCTAATATTTTGCATGCAATGGTCCTTAATATTTAGTCAATAAATGAATGAATTAAAAAATGAAAACATGACATTCAGATAACTCCTAAACCTCTTCCATAATTAAAAGAACTGAGGCAGAAATCTTAGTGTTATAGATTGTTAATTTGATGTGAGGGGTTTCTTTAATGTTCTGTTTCACCTCTTTTACTTTTCAATTTGTGTTTCCAAAATTTTATATTAACTAAAAAACATGTTAACTTAAGAAATATTTTTATCACCTGATATGAAACTTATCCTGGGTTACATATTACAGAAATTCAAGAAGCATTTTTCAAAGCCAACATGGTATGACATTCCAAGATTCAATGACAGTTTTAAATAGAGACTCTGAAGCAGTGCAGTATTATATAATCGGTAGCGTATGTGGCAGCAATTACTAATTAGATAATTGGAAGCATATGGCAGCAATTACTGTCAATCAAATTATGCAATACCCCAGTAGGTAAAATAATACCTTCAGTGCAGAAATATCTAATATAGCTATTCTCAATTTGATCTAGGACTTAATGAAAGCATTCTATGCTATAGTCTGAGTCATTACCAATGAACAATGCTTAGAAACAAACTATAACTTTAATTGAGGTCGTGCCTACAGTATATGACAGCAGCTATGAATTGGCCTATCCAATTTGCTGTGGCTCATTAAAACATAAACTGCTCCAGGATTGTGTAGACAGGTCACAACAAATTGTACCAAGTGAATTGTTCAGTGAGGTATCATTTTATTGTGCTGATATGGCCTAGGGCCAGGTTTATGTATCACAAGAAACATGCCCATGATATAGCATATGCAGTGTGTCTAGGCCTTAGCTGGATTATTAGAAGCATCATGTTCTCTGGCAGTAATAGCTCATTAAGATCCGTATCCAGAGAAAAACAGAGCTTACATTTACAATATGTGGTTGATTCTATGGAAGCCCATAGATGTAGCACTATACCTCTAGTACAAGAAGAAAACCTACTTTTAGAATGTAAGCCAGAGCATTCTGCTTACCCAGTGAAATTACCTTCATAGACCACAGGAGGTGAGGGTGTCATTGCTCAGCCATCTTGATGAAAATTTGCGTTCAACAATGCATATCGGTTTGCTCAGGAACATTCCAAGGGCAGCTGAAGAGAGGACTTATTACATCTGTTATGAAGTTATCAAACTTCAGATCAAGGAGTATCTTAGTTATTATTCTAGTAGGAAGACAACTTACTCAATAGCTGTGTGCAACCGTCTTACCAGTCTCCATATTGCCAAAATTACATTTTTCTTACCAATTCAGATCTCGCCCTCCTTATGCTTATATCAATACTTTTGTCACATATTTGTGCTCACACATCCACCTTCAGGGACACACACACACACATACACACACACACACAAATAAACACTACACCCTTCATCATAGCATAAGTCTACTGTCTGCATTGGAAACCCAGAGAAATCAGAACTTCAAAAGGATCTAATAAGATATAGTCTTCCTTTATATTAGTGGGTTGTCTTTTCTCTCTGAAAAATCACAGGTGTTAGTGATAGACAGCAGTAGTTCTAATGTTATACAGTACCTAATTACAATGATTAATGTTATGTGCATGTTCATATATATATAAGTAAATATTGTATTATACATCACCAAAATAATAATAATAATAAAAAACAGGCTTTCAACTATCCTGGAGCTTAAAGCTACAATGTGTTTAGGCTATTATCATTTTACCCATACACAATGAGCACCTGCACACACATTTCCAGTTTCAATAAATTCTTTCAACAAGTATTTATTGAGTGCTGAATGGATTATAAGAAATGTTCTAGGACTTATGTATCTAGAATGAATATAACAGAAAGAAAATTTCTGACCTCATGTAGATACAATCTAATGCAAAATAAAAACCATAATTACATGAATGAGTAAACTACCTAAGTACTAAGGAGGAGAAAGAAGAAGTGAGAGGAGACAGGGAGAGACTGGGAGTAGGATGGAGCAAACACTGAGCCATGACTGGAAGGAGGGGCAGTTACAGGCTATGCACGGAGTGGAGCAACTTCTCGGGTAGCAAGTAGAGCAGTCAAAAGAGCCCTGAGGTGGGAAATGCCTTGCATATTCCGGACAAGCAAGGAGGAAATATGGCTGTAGGAGGATGTGGGGGCTAAAAAGTAAGAAATATGGGATCTCAAATGAATGGTGATGGCATGAGAACCGACTCTGGGTGATGAACATATAACACAACACATAGACAACGCACTGTAGAATTGTACACCAGGAACCTATTTAATTTTTACTAACCAATGTCACCTCAATAATTTTAATAATAAAAAAGAAAAAAATTTAAATAAGTAGGATAAGGTTGAAGAGGTGATAGAGGTGTTCCCCTAGGGCCTTGAAGGTCATTTTAGGGTTTTTGGCTTTTACCCTGTATGGCATGGGAAGCCACTGGAGACTTTTGAGGAGTAGAGCAGTGAGCTAACTATACTTTAAAAGACTCACTGTGGCTGCTGTATTTGCAAAAGACTGAAGGAAAAAGTTGAATCAGGTGATCAGTTAGAATGATATTTCAAACATCCAGCCAAGATAGAAATTATGAAAAGTGATTAAATTCTAGAATTGTTTTGTAGATAAATCTAATCTAATTTAATAATAGATTGATTATGATGTGGGAGATGACAGAGGGGGCTTCAGGTTTTTAACTTATAAGCCTGAAAGCATAAACCTTCCATGAATGCACTGCAGAAGACTGTAGAAGGATCAGTGTTTTGGCTATTTATGTTTTATTTGGTTTAGCTGCTTGCTAGTTTTCCTGCTTTCTGGTGTAGAATGAAATGTTAAATTTGGAAATGTTAAATTTAACCTGAGTATTATGTGTGATCTACCTCTGTGGAGAGATGAAAAGTCAGCAGTTAGATATGGTAGGAAAGGGTTAACAAGCCTTTTCCTGCTTGGTAAGAATATTTTTCTTTATTTAGCTACCTAGTTTGTTTTCCTGGAATTCTGATAAGAATACTATGCTAATGGTTTTAGTAATAACCAAGTTTTAATATTAATACATTGACAGATAGCAGGTGAAACTGAAAATTGAAATAAAACTTATTTCAAAATAGACTGCAGTATAGCACACAAAGTAGATAAATATACCAAACCCAAACCATGAGGTCTGTCACAAACTCTATTCTTGAAATGTTTTAACACCAGCTTGTTCAGAACCATATGTTCCAAAATAAGACCATGAACAAATTGAACTAACAATAACTCTGTGTGAACTCCTACATCCTAAAGACAAGACCGCTGACTATTCCAGCAATATCCTAGTTTGCAAAAACTGAAGAATCCAAACCAAGATCATTCTGTGATTTAACTCCAGACCTCAAAATCCTTTAAGGCCCCTTCTTAAATTTGCTCTCTTGAGACATCCCACTATTCTTATGTTGCCCTTTGTTGCAGTAAACTCAATAAGTTTAAACTCTTTTTCTTTCTTTCTTTCTTTCTTTCTTTCTTTCTTTCTTTCTTTCTTTCTTTCTTTCTTTCTTTCTTTCTTTTTTTGACATTGGTTAACAAGAATTACATAGGTTCCAGGTGTACAATTCTACAGCGCATTGTCGGTGTATTTTGTTATATATTCACCACCCAGTGTTAACTCTCTTTCCATTACCACATATTTGACTCCCCTCCTTCCTCTCTCATCCCCTTCCACCTCTTCCAGCCCCTCGTCCCTTGTCCTCAGGTAACTTCTAAGCTATTGACTGAGTCCCTGAGTTTTTGTTTCTTTGTTACTTTCAGTTTCACATTCCACACATGAGTGAAATCATATGGTTCTTTGTTTTTTTCTGTCTGGCTTATTTCACTAAGCATGATGATCTCCAGGTCCATCCATTTTGTTGCAAATGGCAG
>PVJL010002104.1:132725-171176 GCA_004026885.1 Lyroderma lyra
GCTGAGTAATATTCCATTGTGTATATGTACCACAGCTTCTTTATCCAGTCGTCTGTCGCAGGGCACTTTGGTTGTTTCCATGTTTTGGCCACTGTGAACAGCGCTGCAATGAACATTGGGGTACATAAGTCTTTGCGGACAAAGGTTTTCAAGTTCTTTGGGTAGATCCCCAGAAGGGGGATTGCTGGGTCAAATGGTAACTCCATTCCCAATTTTCTGAGGAACCTCCACAGCGGTTGTACCAATTTGCATTCCTACCAGTACTGTGTGAGGGTTTCTTTTTCTCTTTCTGTTTTAAATCACAGGTCTTTCACTGGAGGGCTTTGACAAATAAGCTTTAATGCAAAGCGAGTTACTTATGACCAAAATGATAATGATTGGTAAACTGTGTCTGGATTGGAGGACAAGAGAGTGGTATTTTATTTATATATTCTTTTTTCTTTTATTTCTCGAAAGATATAAGACAGCCTTATTTGCATGTTAGCTTGATGATTCTCTAGACGGGAAAAATGCTGATGCATATAGCTTTGGCTAGGTGAGGAGACAGACACAAAATAGAGAAGTGTTGGACTGAGATATAAAAGCATCATGTATTCATATACTTATGTCTGTTCAGAAATGCCTGAGGGAAAACTTAAACATTTCTCTCCTTTCAAATTCAACACAATGATTTTCTGTTTATTTGTTCATTAAACAAGTATTATTCAGCACCTTCTAGGCTTTAGGGACCGTTTTAACAGCTGAGGGCACAGCAGTAAACAAAACAGATTAAAAGCAGAACTGCCTTCATGGTGTTTGCCTATTAAGGAACACCTTGAGTTGAAAAAACAAGTTGAAGAATAAAAGAAATTTGCTATACTTGTTGTTCAATATCATTTTCAAAAAATTACTTCAGCCCAGCCTTAGTTGTCTTTGACCACTAATTTGGAATTTCAAAGTAACAATTTGCTCAAAAAAGAAGCATGAAAGAAACAGCTTAGGTAATGTTTCTTTTAAGAGAATGCCTTATTCAGCTGACAGAAAAGATTGTGTCTGGTAATCACTGTTTCCAAAGAACTGATGAGATTGTGTCAGCAGAGGTTTGAGAAGGAACACTGAATGCTTCCAGATCTAGTCAGTAAGTTCGTTCCCGAGAATGGTCAGGTAAAATCAATATAAAGCCTCCGTAGGTTTCTTTTCATGTCCCATGGAAAAATAACTAACTTGGCACATGCTACATTCAGTTACACCTTTTCAACATCAAAACCTATTGCAATGACTAGATAGGGCTTCTAACTAATTCTTTATATAAAAGACACTCCACCATCAGTTACATTAAATGTGGTCAAGAAGAGCTTTTACCACTTGAGGTAATTGCTACAGTTTTGTTCACAAAAGTACTTTTCACTGTTTGTTCATGACTTGTACTCCTAAATTACCTCCAGGACCTAGATAAGTATTTAATTTGGAGGGATATAGGCAGAACCTGTTTCTTAAAATAGGAGTCTGAACATCTTCATTTCAAAGAGATTAAGTTGTATGTACATTAAAATTTAAAAACCAGGACCCCAGACCCTCTAATTGGCCCTGACGATTGGAATGCTGCTGGTCAAGAAAAAATATTGTTTGCTTTTAATTGATTTTACCCTAATTTGAAGACCCTAGTGTTGTCCAATGTTTGTTGTTGCTGTTGTTGTATGTTTTAATACCTAAAGCCATGGTTCTCAATTCGAGGAACATTTGGCGATATCTAGAGTCAATTTTGGTTGCCTTGAGATGGTGAGTGGTGCTACTGTGTCTAACTGATAGAGATCGGGGATGCTCCTTCACATCCTTCAATGCCTAGTGCAGGCCTTACAATGAAAGAATCATCTGGACAAAACAAATAACTATGATGGAAGTTGAGAAAACTTGCCCTAAGACAGCTGTCTAAAATTGATGACAATTGTAATATGCTTCTTTGTCCATTCAACCTAGGGCCTAGGTCCTCCCCTCCCCCTTTTTTTTTCTTTTAAAACATCAAGAGCCAGCATGATTCTGATTGTAACCCTGGAAATTGTACAAGGATAGAGGCAGACCACCTATTGAATTTTGATTCTTCCCTGCCTCAAATACTCAGATTAATATAGGAGATACTTGGAATTTCTATAAGGGAAAAAAATGTGTGAAACAGTGTGCTAAAGTAGGCAACATGATAAAATCTGATCACCAAAATGGCAGATGGTATAACTGCATAAACTTTAGGAATTCCTTTAAGTTTAAAAAAGCTGCACTATATATCAAAGACATAGTTAAGGGTAGAATTGTATATTTATGAGCATTACAAAATAATATGTGATTAATTAAAATAAACTATAATGGCAAAGTAATAAATAAAGTTGATTTTTTTCCTTTTGGCCATACAATTAAAACAATAATTTTTTGTCAACTTGTGTAAAATTTCCTTTGTTATGTGACAAAAAGTTTTATACCAATGCGCCTCTGTGACATCTGGAATTTGCAGCTAAGCAAAGTAAAAACACCACAGGGTAAAGTACAGTAAAAAGGAACACTGCTTTAAGTCATCAGAATGCACTAACACAGTCTTAGAAATCAATAATGTATTGATATTTCAGAAAGCATACTCAGGAGGGAAATTCCAGAGCTATAGAAAATCCTATCCCCACGATACTGGAATATCTCCTGCAAAAGTAAAACAAGAAATAAACAAAAGCATGGTAGAAATTGAGAAAACACAGACTTAGAAGTGCTTGCTTGAATATAGAATAGTTACATTAGGAATTGAACATATTGAGTAATAAAATAATTTTTAATTTGATAATAAATTAAAAGAAAAACTTAGATACTGGATGTCTTTCAAAAGATTGTTTATCACGCATAGAGTTTTGTGATTACAAAATGAAATATTTTCCTAAAGAATAATTAGCCAAAAAATATCTCAGAAAATTATAGAACAATAAAACTTTATCACTCCCAAATTTATATCATGTTCTTTCTATACTTACTCATTATTGTGTAAATTATTTCATGAATACCTACCATGTACCAAATTCTTTCATCTGCTAGGAATAAAGAGGTGAACAACAAAAAGTATCTTATTGTGGAACTTACATATCATTGAGGAGGAAAAAAACTTAAAGTAAGCAAAGAATCATTTTTTTTGTCAAAAAGAAAGTTAAAGTGATGAGACTGTTTATGGGGACTGTTACTTATATCACAAGGTTTCTCTGAAGAGATGATATTTCATACTCTGATTCTCCTTTCATACATGTGTACAAATATAATTTTAAAAATTGCCTACTGAAAAATACAATTTCTAAAGACTATAATATTCTATCATGTCAATTTTTAACATATAAAACAATGTCATTTTAAAATATTTTTTTCAAATAATTAACAGATCAAATTGAATAGTTTTAGAGTTTGACAGAAAATTTAAACTGACCTTTGTATGAGTTTTACCATTTTAATCCCATAAAAATAAATATGTAAGTAAAATTTTCACAAAATTCTCACAATGTGTATTTTCCTTAAAAAATTATATATGTATACAATATAAAAAAAGTTGCTTAGTATTTTTGAATTAACATTCTTAATTTACTACTGGACTTCACTATTATACATTTTTATTGGCATTTTTTATTTGCATACATGTTAATATACTTCATATCAATGACTGATATTTCTTGTTTTTAGAAATTATATTATATAATAAGAGTATTAAAATTTTGGTAACTGCTTATATTGCAACTATGTCACACCTTATTTACTTAATGTGCAGAATATAATTACTTTTCAATATCTGAACTATCCACTTTTATCCTGGGACATTTTTCATACTTAAAATCACACCTTGACGCCATTCATTACCAATGATAAATATTCAAGATTTCAAACTCAAATTAGAATTTTGGAAAACTTGTATCTAAACTATGAAATTGTTCAACATTTGGAAGATCTTACTAAATAATTCATTGAATCTTATATCCCAATTGATTAATGGATAGCCTTATGGAATCATGCATGGATAAGGGATCTGTTTAATGTGCAAGAAAGATGAAAGAATTGTATTGTAACAGTATGAATTATCATTAATAAAATGTCATATTGCAACTGAGCTTTAAGAAAATACCACTTTTTGAATTCTGTTATAGTATTAAAGACCAATATTCAAAATTAATGAAAAGGTCATAAAAATACTGTACCTTTTTCCAACTACATAGTTGTAAGAGCAGATTTTTTTTCATATGCTTCAATCAGATTGGATCCAGATCAATTATGACCTACTAAGTCAAACATTAAAATATTTATAAAACTGTAAAACAATGCCAATCATATCACTAAATATTTATGAAAAATATAGTTTTTTATAAATGTTATTTATGTTGTCATGTAATTGGTTTATCATTGTTTTCAAATTGATTATTATTTTTAGTTCTCAATTATAATTTTCAATCTAGTGAATATACCTAGATCTGTATCTATATTTTCTATTTCTGTGTGTGTCTATAGCTACATAAATTAAGTTTGAAAATTATGTTATTGAAGTTAACTTTGGTAAAGAAAAAACGTGAGATAGTATTTATAGTAAGTCCCATAGAGAGAATTAGAGCAAAAATATTAAGTTCCTACATTGGATATCTATATAATTTTCATAAAAGACCTCTTGCCCAGCTACTGGAGCATTTGACCACAGGATATCATAAAACCATGTAAGCAGTGTTGTCTGTCTTGGCTAGGATCAGGTAGACTTACTAATATAGAGGGTTGAAAAGACCCTTAGAACTCTAGTGGATGTTGAAATTATATAGATTCACCTATGGGAGTGGGCGTGGATTGTGAATTTTACATTGCTTGTTAATAATGCCCACCAGAGATCGTGTACCCTGGATGAGGTACTAAATAATCAAGTAGATATTAAAAACTTTTTTTTTTTGACATTCATTTCTTTTGTCAATCATCCCCATTCTGGCATAATGATCACACGAACAAGATGTCATGGTGGAAGGCATGGAACCTAGGATAGGAAAACCCACCAACAACCCATTCATCATGGGTAGCTTAAATACTGTAGCTGCTGAATGCCTAATTGTTCAGTAATAGAGACAAATACTGAGTGCTTGATTAGGTACCATTCTTAAGGAAGACAACCAGCCTGTTTGTGGAAAGTGTATTATAGTAAACCTCTTCTACCTTGGAATGGGTGGTGATTCATCTCAGTTGAAAGTTACATGTATAGTGGGTATAGGGTTGTCTTTTCTACTGCAGGCATTCAGCTAGCACTACTATTCTAGAGACTATAATATTTTGGTCTCCTGATACATAATACCATATCACAGTATTTTAGAACAAGGGACCATCTCCAGTAAGAAGATGTAGAAATTGACTCATAACAGTGGCATCTACCAGTCCTATCATATAAAGTACAATTCAGCAGTTGCCTGATAGAACAATGAGATAGCCTTTGAAGATGCAGCAAATGTGCCAGTTTTGATAAGATCCCCTGCCACGATGGACTGCCATTCTCCCAAAATATGATATGTATCATTAATCAATGACTATTTTATTTTTCTGCATTGCTAATGGCTACAATGCATGGGACAGTGCAAAGAGGAGAAGGTAGGGATGACTCTGATTTCTATTGCACTTAGTAAAACTCTAGTTCAATTTCTGCTTTCTGGATTTACAACTTTAGGATCTTTGGGTTTAGAGTTCTCAAAGAGAGAGAGTACAATTTTGTCAAGGGAAGCAGTAAGAATCCCAGTAAATTTTAATCTATAGCTACCATATATCACTTTGGCTTCATTGTGCTTACAGCCTAGAAGGCAAGGAAAAAAATTCACCAACTACCAAGAGTTTTGGCTACTCAGAGGTCAGAGCTGAATTACAGAGAATTTTTATTTGCTGAAGGGGGGCTTCCTCAGCCAGGATCATGCCCCTTCCATGAAGTAACCTTGGTGTGACAAAGTAGGCATTTGGCTTCCATGCCTCAACTTAGACAACACTGAATGGCCACCGCAACTCCAGTGCTCCTGAAGGGATCTTCTGTTGCTGTTCTCCTTCAGCCAAATCCTCCATCTTTCACTCCTCTCAGGGTTTGTTCCTCAGAGCACACCACAATAATTTTTAGGCACACAGGTTGTCAATTTGCCAGAGAATCTGTTTGAAAACATGACATAAACAATCTCTATATGAATCTTTACTGATTGCTTATTATGTAGTGTGCATTAAGTTAGGTATACTTTACATCCATTATACAACTAAATTTCACAGTCTAATAGATAAAAATCTCTTAATAAATATAAATTTTATCAAATGGAATTTAGGTATTTATGTATCCATGGATACAGAAGTATGGTGGACTATATAAATATATTTGTCAGTATTCAACCAGTAGAATATATTCATGTTTTTTCCAATAGTGAACCACCTTTGACTTTCTTCAAAAAAAATCACTAATGGCAAGGGTATTTCTAATTGGATAAGTTCATTAACCTGGGTTAATCTGATTAGGCAGATTAACAACTCTTATTATATTTAATATTCAATATTAAAATGATAATATTGATAGAACACTGAAGCCTTTTTACAAGTAAACATTTCCGGAGATGCCAGCATAGTTCTGATTTTTCTGGTGGGGTACTAACCTGAGAATAAATGTGGTTTTCAAGTCTTGAGATTATTAGAGCCATTTTCATGTTTTAAATAAATATTTATATTAAGTAAACCAATGAGAGATGAATGAGAACATAGAATTCTTTCTGTGAAAATTAAGTTAAATGCTTTAGAAATATTAAAAAATATTGGGCTGTTTTAAAATGCTCCAAAATTTGGAATGGTCAAGACAAATTATTAAAGTTGGAGAGGAGATGAGAAAGAATTTTTTAAAACTATGCAATATTTGGACACATTATTTTTATATGCTGTTACATTACCACTCTGCTTTAAAGAAAAAGTACACTTTGAAAATTTCTAGTGCAATAGGGTTGTGTTTTATTAAAAACATAAAGATAGAAAATGATGCTCAGTAGACCTGTTATCAAAGATAAGGCCATGGCCATATATAAAAAGAGTGGTTAATGAATCCATATGTATGTGCCTCAAGTTTGAAGTAAAGGCTTAAGGTGTGTATTTGTAATTTTTTTTATGATTTTCTCATTTTACTAAAATTTGTTTAACTAATCAAATGTGTACAGTAATAAAAAAAATTCTTGTTGAGAGAGATAAGAAGACTTTTAAGTGGTTTAATATTATGTTAGTATAACAAGGTAGTGAGTGTGATTTTAATTTGTGATTATTGAGGAAGTTCAAAATTGGAGAAAATCGATGAGAAGTACCACTTTATAAAAGGTTGCTAGAATAATGTATGCCAAATTTTCTAAAGGATAGCTACATTACCTACCCGCTCACCTGCTTCCAGCTCATAATAGAACAGAACTTCAAAGAGGGAATTCAAGAGTCACCAAAAATGCAAAGCTTCTAACTCAGTTGGGTATACTGCCATAGGGAGTGTGAAATAAGGAACACCCATAGAGAATGAGGATGAAAATGGACACTCATTTCACCTCCAGGTTTCATGATGTCTACTCTGCAGAGTTCTAATAGCCTACCCTAGCACACAACAGTGATGTGGCATATATTCAGAGAGTTTATACGCGGTTCTGACATTTGTCTCCAAGAGCAATCTCTCCCAAGTGTGGTTCATGAACTCCTAACTATGGATAAGGAGAGAAACTGATAATGAACATTGGCAATTTGAGACTGTTGTATCTAACACTAAATAATTACATTTATAGTAATACTTAAATTTTTTCTGTTTTAATTTTTTCTTTTACATTTCTAGTCATTTTTTGTTTGTTTTTATTGAATTGCACATAATGTGGTCTGTGATCATTTCAAACAAAAACAAAGAAAACACCCTATTTATTTCTCCACATAGAATTTAAGGAACGCTGTCCTAGCATATGGGGTACCCACATTTTACCTGAAAATCTGAAGAGGGAAGGCAAGAGGAGGATGGCCTTTGTGTTTTTCCTGGGCCTAGCAGGAGTAGCAGGTGAATCATCTTGAGCAGTTTAAAATTTTCCTGACAAGATGATGGCCTGTCAGGGTGGGGTTACCACAGTCCAAAGATCGTGGAAGCCAATAAAACAGGAACCCCGGCAGGGGTTAATCACAAAAGGGCAGCTAACAGAGGGGATCACTGTCTTTAGTGGACCGTGTAGATAAGAGCATAGGTAGAAATTTCTAACATAATGTGTTTAAATTTGAAGTCTCTTAATAATTGATGTTTGCTTGGTTGATCACAAAAACATTCTAGGTGATTTTTTTCTTTAATATGCTTGATTTAAAAAAATACTAGTACCGAAAAAAAGTTGGCAACAGATCCTGGGTGCTTAAACTTTTTGTAGCACATGTTTTAGTAAATATTTATTTATCAATCAAATATTTTAGAATCATGTTGTGCAAAGCAAAATGTTGTTAGGAAACTATACAGACACAGTTTATCCTGATTATCTGGAGAATGCTTTAGTGTATGTAGCCACTGACATTCATTCTGATAGCTTTAAAGAAATTTAAACTCAACAGAGAATCAATATAGGCATCAGCTTTATTTTAATAAAAATGAGTTTGGTAATGTGGCTTGGGCATATACTCCACTACTTTACCCAAAGTCATGATCTCACAAACTGTGAAGAGAGAGAGAGAGAGAGATTTGAAGTGAAGAAAGCATGTAATGAGGATGTCTTCTAGGTTTTAGGTTTGTTAGCTCTACAAAGGCACTGTAAAGTTGTGCCATTTTCATGCAATATAAGCAGAATATTAATATTAATGTAGTCAAGTATGCTTATTGAAGAGTTCAGGGATAGCTCATTTGATTAGAAGCCAAGTCAATTTATTTTTCTTTCAACTTCTTTAGAGCTATGTTACAATCCTTTCTCCCAAGTTAATTGATGGACTGTACAGTTTCACTTTGATTGGTACTCATGCCCTCTTTTAAAACTGCTTACTACTGAGTGGTTCATTAGAAAAATGTGTTGACACCTTATTGTAAACTATATGTTCTTGAGATACCAATGTCCTAATGGTATAAGGCAATGAGCCTAATGGTATAAGCCAATTCTTTCCAACAAAGGGTTGGTGAAATATTCTACATTGATTAATTACACTTCTCTGTGAAATGACATTTTGTATAATCATAACACATCTTCCAAAACCATCAACTGTCTGATCACTGCCAGGTTAAAATAATAATAATAATAATAATAATAATAAACACATGGTGTGTTCAAACACTCTGACAAATGGCAACATGAGAGAGAATACAACTATACAAGTCAGAACTGGTTGCATGGACTTTCAAGAATTTTTTTGCCTCTGGACACCCTTATATATGCCTTTATGAACAACCTAAAATTTCTGAATGTCCATGAAATAAATGCTTTTGAGAAATTTGAATTTTATTTATACTATATCTATCTGTTTTAGTACACAATCATAAGGGCTTATATTGAAGTTGTTAATATGCCAATGTACATCTTTACAAATTTGGTCTAGTCAGTTTACCCTCAAACCTCAGACTTATTATCTGTAAAATGGATTTAATTTACTAGAGCAGTTGTTTCACACTTCCTTCCCTCAATCATCTCAGCCATTTCAGGGTAGAAAGGAGGAATATCTGGTGGTCAAGGCTATACGATTTTTTCTTGATGGGTGCAACAACAGGTTTATTTACCTGTTGTAATAGTGATCTTGCAGGTAAGATACATTTGAAAGATGGTTCTAACTACAAAATGTGCCTGAAAATCCCTAGATTAGAGTTAATTAAGATCTTTTCTTATTCTAAAAAGGATTCCAGACTGAAAGGCATGAAATTAATGTTATGACATCACATCTTATTCTATTTTAGTTAAATTGTATGAAATTATAGTTTTTGTAGACCAAAGGTGGTTGATTTATACAGTTCAACTTAATATAGTAGCAGTACCTTTACAGTAATGCTTTCTCCCCATCTCAGAAAATATCAGTCCTTTCTCTGCTTTTACATAAACAAATTAAATGTAATAAACATTCGAAAAGTTTTAGCAGCTGAGGCTTATTTTTATCACATGTTTGCCTTAACTTTAGTAAATTACAGAAAAGAAATGTGAAGGAGAGAGATGTATATATTTTCAAGAATATTTTATTGAAGTTGAAACTGCTATATAAACTTACTTTTAGAAAAATGTAGTAGTTGTAATTCTGAACTTTATTTACTCCAGATGCAGTTGTTAGGACTTGGTGACATAAAAATGGTAGAGCAGGAATTGTACATTATTTTCAATAAATCATTTATAAAATATCCTTATAATATTAGCCACAATATTCTCTATTTGTAAATTTGTATTGGTAGTTTCTTAGATCATTGCTTTTTACTGGGTTTCAACTAATTGGACCTTATTGTACAAGAGAAGTGGAGTACATAAATATTCTTAATTCATATTTGAAAACTTCCAAATTATCACCGCTAAAATCAATGAGCTATCCCTAGGTTAAAAACTGTCACATTTGTAGGAGGAATAGGCACCTATGCTGGAAGTGTCTAGCAACAGGAATCACACTCAAACAGAATTGTGATTAAAATCATAATGAAATAGAAGGACACTAGAAAGACGCAATTGTAAGATAAAGAGAGAAATGGGGAGGCACAATACCACAGCAACTGAGAAGGGAATTCTCTGCAAATAGACCTGGTAATGAGGACCCTTTTTACAGTTAAAGAGCACTGTACCTTCTGACACTGCACTTGCAACCTATATTAGCAGTTTCTTCCTATATTGTTAGGATTTGGGATTCTGCAGCTTAATTTTTAGCATGGACATCTAGGTTTTTTTTATTCCCAGCCCATAGCTGTCATTAGTTTTTATATTAAGGTGAGCTCTTTATGAAAAATAAATTAGATGATTTCTCAGTCCAGGCACCAATTAAGAGAAAAATAAAGTTGAATGGCATTTGCAAGAGTGGTTAAATTAATAAGTCCCTGTTTGTCTCTCTAATACTGCATATAATGAGATAGTCTAAGACTTAAAAAATGCTCTTTGTCTCTAGAGCCCAGTTCAGTAAGTCACTGAAATTCTTTATTTTTCCCTGTCCTTGCAGGGACTTTTCTTTTATCTGTTGACCCTCAGATCCTTAGTGACACTTGCCTCTAAGTGCTTACACTGCCACTACTGTCACTACTTCTACAACACAGCGTGCGTGTGTGTTAGTGTTGGAAATTTCACATTCACCGAAACAAGGGGCAGTTCTCACATCAAAAAGTATGGGTGTTTAATTAAATTCTCAAAAGGGAGCCCGGATCTTTGTTTTACAAATCTCTTTTTGTTGTTGTTTTGGACCTGAAATAAATTCCACACTATTGACACGTAGTATCATTTCCATCACCACTGACCTATCGCCTAGAAATGAAACATAAGGTACAATGTTGCTTAGACCCTGGCTATTTCTCTGACCTCATTTTCGGTCATTTGCTCCCAGGTTCTTTTCCTTGAAGTTACAATGGGCTTCCTTGCTGTTTCTTAAACACCCAAAATTCCCCCGTATAATGGTCTTCTTAGAATTTCTTTGTCTGATGTGTGTTTTCTCCAGATAGACACAAGACTCCCTTATTTCATCATCCTCATTAAATGCCATCTTATCAGTATCACCTTTTCTGATCCCTTTATATAAATTAGAAATCTGACATAGCACTTCAAGTTCTGTTAACCTTACATTTTTCAACAGCACTTATCACTATATCATATAATATATACTTCTTTTGTTTCTTAATTATCTCTCCCTTCCCTAATAAAGTGCAAGCTACATTTGGGCAGAGACATAATCTGTTAGTAACTTCATAGCCTCAGCGACGGGTGCAGTGTAGTGACTGGTATATTGTATGTGCTCAACTAACATGACAAAAATGAATAAATGGCTCTCTTGAGACATGTCTGAAGCACTTTTTTAGGTTCTATATTTCTATATAGAGGTGAAAGTTATCCAGATATACATCCCCCAAAGGTTTTATATTTATCTCTTTTTATAAAAGTTTCTGGAGTTCCCTGGTGGTGTAGTGGCTTAAGGCTTTGGCACTGGCTCTGTCAACGCTGCAGCCTGGGTTCGATTCCCAGCCAGTGAAATACCCACATATTACAAAAAAAATAAAATAATAAATAAATAAACAAATCAAAGTTTCATCTGTTATTTCATACACCATCTCATCAAATGAAAATTATACTTGAAATCCCTAAAGACTTGAAAGTCATTATTAAATGAACTTACATTAACAATTCTAAATACTCTAATATGTGTATGTACATCAGACTCTCTTAGTTTTATTTATAGAAATATCACTTGTAATCCAGAATGTTTTATAAATTTGTATATTGAAAGTAGATAAAAGGTTATTTAAAGTTTTGGTTTAAAATTTTCTGTTTGGAAAATAATTTTCTTCCTCACAAAATATTTCATCAAAAATTTTTTTCATCACATTTTGGAACATTATGTAGCCCAACATTTGCTCTCACTGCGTTTACCTGTAATTTCATCTTTATTTTCAATGGTTTGAATGAATAAAGTACAGCAATGAATATATAAAGAAAGTTTTTGATCAAAAAAAGGGGATTTTTGTTTTTTCACTTCCAAAAATGTTTTTCAAGATAAGGCTATCTTGACATTTGAACTTTCAGATAAATCTGGATTTGCCTCAGGAGACTAAGGGAGTATCCTGGCTTAAAATCTCACTCTGAGGGATTTAATTATGACCTTTAAATTAATTTCCCCCTTCTAAAAGATATACTTTATTATTTAATTACATCATTTAAGTTCCTTTTGTTATCATGGAAATCAACATAAGAACAGAGACAAATTCCCATCTGGGGCTAAAGGAAACAGCTCAGATAAATATTTATTTCCCAACTAGAAATACTCTAAATGCATTCTCCCCTTTCACTTAGCTATGACCTATCATCTATATCAGGTGTCAGCATTCCAATGTAATCACCTGGACATTGATTAATCATTTAAGGTTCTACATTTAAAAGGAAAACATTTACTAAAGGTAATATAGAGGCAGGATGATATTTTGGACCTTGACCTGTCGTTTGAATTTAAGAAATGATGTTGTCATATTTCTGTAGGGAACAGTATCTGGTATGCAAGATAAAATGTTTCTCTAATATGTCCCAACCTCAAAGAACCAGCTGATTAGATGCTTGAATGTTTGTATAACAAGCTTAGGTATTTGTTTGCCTCTGTGAAAATTAAATTGTCATTGTGCCAAGGGTACACAGAAAATATCCATTAGCAATTGATGTCAGTATGTTTATGTAGAATTTGAATGGGCTCTTTATACAGATCAAAATTAGCATTGTAGAAAGAAATAGAGATCAATTATACACCTGGAGCCTGAATTCTTAAACAGCAAGGCATAAAGCAAGGAGATACTTCAGTTCTTACCTAGTTCCATACTTGAAGCTCTGATAAGGGAAATTTATTTTCTTTTATAAGAACGATCATGTAATTTACAGAGAGGAGGTAAAATAAAACTGGTAATTTTTCATGTGAAACACTCAAATTATTAAGAGTCAATAACAATGTTAATATAAATCTGTGACAGTAATAGTTTTGAAGAACTGATCATAGCATGAGGTTGAATTGATTGCATTCTATACAAGATTTCTTGTTAGCACATGTCTTTAGAAATATACATGTATATCTGGACCACGAAAGTTGTTCATTATCACTTCCAGATTTTCGTGTTCACAATAATGACAAGCTGTTTCTAGTTATTAATATTTTCTTTTTTAAGTTGGTTTACAGGAAGTCATATCTTTCCTGCCTTTGTGAGATGGGGAAGGTGGAGACAAAAAACAATCAGGAGTATTATTAACATAACTGAAGTTGAATGGTCAAAGAAATGAGGTACCCTAGTTTCCCATAAAAGATATGGTTTCCCAGGTTATAAGGAATGAAGAATTTACAATACACACCCAAATCCTAAATTCTTTTCACCATGTTTAGATCAGTTCATGAAGCGCTATAAGCAGTGATGTGCGGGTAAATGTTTAATAAGTTCACCAGGTTGGAATAAAAAAAGAAAAAAAAAGAAAAACCTGGATTTCCACTGTTTGCTAATTTCTGTGGCATAAATTTTTACAGCATGAGCAATTTTAAGTTCCCAATTTTATGTGGAAATGGAAGAGATGGCCAAATTGGCTCCTGTAAGCCAGTTAAAACTGGCTCCACTACATCACTGAATAAGTAAGGTATAAATAATATGTGCATCATTCAGTAAAGGCTGACCCGTAATTAAGAGAACATCATGAAACTTGATACTTACGAAATGTCTTATGAATAAAAAATTTAAAAGCAGCAAGACCAGTCTGAGGTATTGAAATTTAAAGGGTAGGTCTGGATTAGAATAGGAGCAGTGAAAATAGATATGAAACAACAATGAATATTTTCTCCAAATGCTACAGAGTCAAAATTTTAAAGTTGAATGAAGTATAAGAAGAAACTTTAGAAGATTACACAAATATGGCTAAATGTGTTAGCTAGTTTATACTTTTCATTAAATAAAATTTTGACTAGTTTGAACTATTAACAAGATTGTACAGTTTAATTAATTTTAAACTTATTTTAAATTAGGCCAACCTGGTATTTCACCTGGTATTTCTTAATTTTCTTCAGCTAATCAGCGTTTTGAAGATATGACCATAATTTAAAAAATACTCTATTATGTCAATGAAAACAAATAAGTTATGTCTTAATTCCCTAATTGTTGCTTTACTTACCATGTTTCTTGGATCCAGTCCACAATATACTTTATGAAGTATTGCATACCTTTTTTTCATGTTTTATTTTTATCTCTCCTAAATATATTGGAAGAAAAAAAACCTTAAAAAATAAAGTTCATACTTGCAGAAAAGTTTTACATCCGTAATGAACAAAAGAAAATATCTATGCTGATTTAAATATCTTCCATTTTTATATCCCTGATTTTAACAAATAGTGTGTGGGCAGTAAATATGACTAATATTGAATAAAATGTGATTATATAATGTATATTTGCAAGTAAATATGAAGATAATATGATTATTAAATATTTTTTATTTGAGTTATAAATTAAAATTTTATTACATGCATATATTTTTAGTTATTGGCATGTATGAGACATCCTTAAATCAGACTCATGTTACTCATGTCCTAATTGAATAGCATTATTCTTAATAAATATCCTGTTATAACTAACTCATATATAATTTCAATGGAAGTCACTACATTGAACCACTGTCAATATTCTATTGGGTCCATTATTTAATAAACTGTTCATAAAAACTTGACAATATGAAAAAACAAATTATTCATGTAAGAATATAAATGCTTAATGATATAATTTTGGATTTAACCAATCAATACTTATACTACTGGAAAGAAATCTGTTACTATGTTTGAAAAAGAAAATACTCATATGAGTATGCACATTTTTATAGCCTTTAGTTTCAAGCATTTACACTTTTCTTGTAATATTAAACTCTTTAAACCAAAATTTCTTTTTCTTACTCTCAGCTTTAAGGTACAATATTGGAAAGGTACACTTTAACTCATTTTGAATTATCTAAGGGTAAACTTAAAAAAATTATTCAGACCATTTTAATACACTTGAAGAGTTGAAAAGTAGTTTTATTTAAGTTTACACTTTGCACATATTTAGTCTTCACTGAAGAATTGATGCCAGAATGTCTTAGGGCAAGTAGAGGTGCTTTAAGGGCATGATTGAAAACCTTTGTACCTTCTACCTGATCCTGCAGTTATAGCAGAATTAATGTAGCCCAGATGAGACTGAAAGGAAGGAGTATATAATTTCTGGCTTATTAGTATCCTTATGACTTTCTGTCTCTTTCCTTATGGTTTTTCTAGTATTCACTTACTCTCTCTGAGCCATTCTGCTGACAAGAAAAAATGATAATGGATACAAACATTTTCCAATGAGAAAAGAAAAATTTTAAAGATAATTAGGTTTATCTCCTGATATGCTTTAAATTGCCCTGGTTTTGTGTAGTGTTGCTTCCTACTTATTCATGGGATGATCTTACATGTATAGTGATAGTTTGAGTGAGAGGGTTTTGGTCCATATGGCAGAATAGGTGATCACTGTGCTTGCCTCCTTCCATGACCACATCAAAGTAACAACTAAACTACAAAAAAACCATCAATTGAGAATCACCTAAAATCTAGTGGAATCAAAAGTCGTGCCACTAAGCATATACAAAAGAAGCCACCTCAAGACTAGTAGGAGGGGCAGAAGCTCCTAAGGCACCAGAGACATATGGTAAGGAATGGGTTGTCGGGCTTCAGGGTGAGGACTGGAGGCGCAGCTTTCTCTTAGACAAGGGTGCTGGCAGAACCAATGGTTTCTTTGTTGAGCCCTACCTGCTCCCAACTGTAGAAACAGGTAGCCACTATATCTGTATCTCCACCAATCTGGCTAAAATGTTCCTATGCCTTGCCCTGGTGATTCCCTGAGGCCTTGCTCCACCCAATTTGTGGGCCCACACAAGCTGCTTCCAGTGTCTCTTCCATACAAATGGCCTCTGGGACAACATCAAGCATAACAACATTCACATTTTAGGGGTACCAAAAGGAGAAGAGAGAGCAAAACATTGAAAACCTATTTGAAGAGATAATGAGAGAAAACTTCCTTAACTTGGCAAAGGAACTTGATACACAAACTGGAAAGTGTAGAGTCCTGGGCAAGATGAACCTAAAGAGGATTAAACTAAGACATATAATTAAAATGCCAAAAGTTAAAAACAAATAAAGAATCTTAAAAGCAACAAAAGAAAAGCAGTTAGTTACCTACAAGGGAGCTCCCATAAAACTTTCAGCTGATTTCTCAAAAGAAACTTTGCTGACCAGAAGGTTTTGTCATGAAGAGTTCAATATAACAAAAAAGGCAAGGATCTACAACCAGGATAACTCTATCCAGCAAGGGTATCATTTAGAATCAGGGACAGATAAAAATCTTCCCAGCCAAGATAAAGCTAAAGAAGTTCATCACTACCAAATGAGTATCTCAAAGAATGTTAGAGGGACTTCTTTAAAATGAAAAAAAAAAAAAAAAAGAACAAAAATATGAATAATAAAATGACAATAATTATATATCTATCAATAATTAATTTATGTGTAAAGCATTAAATGCTTTAATTAAAAGATAGGATGGCTGAATGAATAATAAAACAAGACCCTTACATGTGCTGCATACAAGAAACTCACTTCAGTTGAAAGACACACACAGGGGGTTGGTTCCCTGGTGGTGTAGTGGCTAGGCTTCGGTGCTCTCTCCATCATTGCCTGGGTTCAATCCTCACTCAGGGAACCAAAAAAAAAAAAAAAAAAGAAAGAAAGAAAGAAAGAAAGAAAAAAAGAAAAAGACACACAAAGACTGAAAGTAAAAGGATAGAAAAATGATTCACGAAAGTGGAACTAAAAAAAAAACAAAAAAAACAAAAGTTGGGTAGCCATACTTATATCAAATAAAATAGAACTTAAAACAAAGGCTATAATAAGAGAGAAAACGACTTAGTGATCCCCCTTTTTTGGGTATTTATCTGAGAAAATCCAGAACACTACATCAAGGGGACATATGCATATGTGTTCATTCAGCATTGTGTACAATGGACAAGCTATGGTGGCAGCCTGGGTGTCCATCAGTGGATGAATGGATACAGAGGTGGTGGTACATACGTACAATGGAATGCTGCTTGACCAAGGAAAGGAATGAGTTCTTGCCTTCTGAGGCGACATCGATTGACCTAGACAATATTGTGCTAAGTGGAGCATGTCAGAAAGAGAAGGGCAGATGCAATGTGATTTCACTTGTATGTGGATTCTAAAGAACAAAATAAAGCAGAATAAAGAACAAAATAAAGGAGAAACTCAGAGATACAGATAACATTTTGATGATTGCCAGATGGGAGGTCATTTTGGGGGGTTGGTGAAAAAGAAGTGATTAAGAAGTACAAATTGGTTGTTACAAAATAGTCATGGGTATGTAGTGTAAGGCACAGTGATATAATCAAAAATAAGGTAATAACTATGTATAGTGTCAGGTGGGTACTATACTAGTTAGAGAGATCACGTCTTAAATTATATAAATGTCTACTATGCTGCACACCTCAAATCAATATAAAACAATATTAAATGTCAACTGTAATTGAAAATTTTACAAAGTAGGGAAAATGTGAAAGTAAATAAGAGGTTTAGATTTCCAGTATAAAACAAATAATTCATGGGAATGCAACATGCAGCATAGGGAATATAGTCAATAATATTGTGACAGCATGATACAGTGTCAAATTGTTGTTATACTTATGGTGATCACTTCTTTAGTTATATAATTATTGAATAACTATGGAGTACTCCTGAAACTGATATAACATGTTGGCTATCTTTTATTTAAAATCTTTAAAACATAGTTTGAGTGAAGGAAGTGACTTAACTAAAAATGCAATTGACAATGAGAGAGAGTGAGTGAAAGAGTGAGAGAGAGCACACACGAGAGAGACAGGCACAACTGATCACCAGTGGGTTGAAAACTGTCTTTAATTACTAATTTCTGACATAGAGTAAAACATGGTGTTTTATATTTCCAGAAATAATGATACCATAACAATACAAACCAAAGATTTAGTCTAAAATGTACATTAAAGCTGAAAAAGCTTACTCAACCACAAAACTCAGAATACCAATTTATTTTTATTGAATGAATACAGACGAATTTGATACAGAATACAATCTTATATTTTCTAAAACTTATGAACAAGAATGAAACTGAATACAAAATGGCATATTTTTTTTAAATAGTAAATCAAATCAGGTCATATGTGAAAATAAGTATATACTATGCACAAGTGAAATTTATTCCATGTACATAACTCTGGCTCAATATTCAAAATTCAATACAAAATGTAATCTACTATATTGACTGACTAAAGAAAAATATTTATATGACCATATTAATTTATATAAAAATGAGTACTTGATAAAACAACATCCAATTCGTGACAAAAACTTGCTGCAATTTAGAATTAAAAGAGAGCTAACTTAACTTGATAAAGATTATCTAATAAAAATATAGATCTAAGACTATGCTTAAAAGGAAAAATCAAAATGCTTTCCTCCTAATATCTGCTCTCACTGCTTTTATTAATAGTGGCCTTGAAATTTTTAAATAGTGCAATAAGCCAAGAAAAACAAATAAAAGATATGCTGATCAGAAAGAAAGAAAAGACTATCTGTATTTATAGACATTATTGTACATGGAGAAAATCTCAAGAAGTCTACACAAAACCAAACCAAAAATCTGGAACTAATATATAAGTTCATAAAGATCATACTATATAAGATCCACACACAAAAATTAATATTTTCATATAGTAACAACAAACATGGAAAAAATTTACAAACAAGTTATTTACATTGTTTCAAAGAAAATTGAATACTTTGGTACAATTCTAACAAAATATGTACAAGTTTTGTGTCCCAAAAATCATAAAATGCTATGGAAAGGATCAAGAAAGACTTAAATAGATCAAATAATATATATTTTTATGAATCAGAAAATAAGCACATAAATATGCCAATTCTCCCTGAATTATTCTACATGTTTAATAAAATTTTTATCAAAATCACATCCAAAATTTTTTGTACAATTAGATAAGAATATTCTACAATTTATACAGAAAACCCAGCACCAAAATAGCTAAAACTATCTTAGAAAAGAAGAATAAAGTGGAATGAATCACTGTATTCAATATTAAGGTTTAAAATACAGTATAGAAGACAGTGTGGTAAAAGCAAAGACGTAGATACCCAGATCAGTGGAAATTAATATAAAACCCAGTTACAGACCCACAAAAATGAGCCGAGTGTATTTTTACAAAAATGCAAACAGTTCAAAGAAAAGAATGATAGTCTTTTCAACTGATGTTTCAGATATTGAATATTTCGGGCAACCCCCCCCCCCGCCAAAAAAGAATAAACAAGAAAACTAAACCTCAATCTAAATCTCACAACTTTTATAAGCATTGACTTATAATGAATCATAAATTTAAATGTAAAAGATAAAACCTTAAAACTACACACACACACACACACACACACACACACACACACACATACACACAGGAGAAAATCTTCAGGGGTTAATTTAGGCAAATAGTTCTTGGACTTGACAATAAAAGTACACATTTCATAAAAAATTCTTGATAAGTTGAATGTCATCAAAATTATGTTTTGGGGGTGTCAAGCCCTAATTAAGAAGAGGAAAAGACAAGCTACAAATGAAGAGAAAATGTTTGCAAACCATATACAAAACAAAGGACTAATACCTAGACTTCATATAGAACCCTTAAACAACAAAAATTCAATAAGATGGGCAAAAGTCATACATAGATGTTTAGTGAAGAGAATATGCAGATTGTCAATAAGTACATGAAAAAATGTGTGACATTATTAACCACAGGAAAATACAAATAAAAACCACAATAAAGTACCACTACACACCTATAAAAATGAATACACATTCTTAAAAAGTGAAAAGAACGTAAGCAAAGATGCAGAGAACCTGGATCACTCATACACTGTTCGTGGGACTACAAACTGGTAGACCCACACTAAAAATAGTTTGGTGAGGATGCAGAATAAGACGTCCCTTGTATTCTACAACAGCAGCAATTTGTCATCCATTCACAGACAAAAGTACATTTGTGGTAGTGTGGGATCCAGTACCACGTGACAAGGGAACTAGGAGTCTCTCGCCCACCCACACATTGGGTATTAGACATGCAGACTTCAGCCCCAGTTATGGACCCAGCAGTGGATCATGAAGTGTCTTCAGCCCTTCTAACTGTGATCCAGGAGCCCTTGGAGAACAATGTCTTAAGACTTAGATAATCACCCATGGATGAGATAGTTTTTTGGAAGTCCATGAGTTCAGTAGAGACTGAACACACACAAATGAGTATATATATATGAAATTGGTGAAATTTAAATAAGATTGGAGGATTGTATGAATGTCAATATTCTAATTGTACTAATCAATAGTTTTGTAAGATGTTGTCATTTGAGAAAGCTGAAGGAAGAGTACATAGGATCTTTATTATTTATTACAGATTAATATAAATCTATAATGATTTCAAATTAAACTTTTAAATAAAAACATAGTATATTAACTACCTATATGTAACAGTAGGACATAAACTGAATTCTCTTTAATTTCAGTGTTTTTAAATACAGAAGAGGTAGGAAATTAGTGACTAGCACAAGAGAATGAGAATTTAATTACTTTAAGGGTTTCCAGTGTCTGATATCCAGCAGCCTTAAGATCTGAAGATCTCAGGGCAGAAGAAAGAGCAAATATGTACAGATATTATCTTGAGGAAAAACTTGATGGAAAAAAATCTGGAATGTTGAGATCAGTTCTCTATCTAGGTGCTTTGCAGTTTAATCTGGATTAATATTAGAAAGATTGGCATACATTCTGTGTGTCTCTTCTTGGGCACATATAGCTGGCATCCTATGACAGGCTAGAAGGAGAACTAAAGTTTTTATTTCAGTTGTCAAAAGTCAATATGTTCACAAAGCTCATACTATAGGTAAGTATCCAAGGAAATTAAGCCAGGGGATTCAGAGATGAGGAGAAACAGAATAATTGAAATTCTGTTATGAAGGCAACATATGCTAATATTTATCTGAATTTTACATTCTAACAAATGATTTATTTTCTTTGTCCAGAGTATATGATATAGTCTCCTCAACATATGTACAGTCCTCTACCTATGGAAATGTTGATTAGTTTCCTGTCATGAACAAGCCAGGATAAATTTTTACTCAAGGTTTTCTTCCATTCATATTAGTATGAGTTCACATATATCTTCTGTAGAAGGAAGATTCTAGTAGAAAGCCACCTTCAAAGTCTGGAAATAAACGTGCTTGTTCTTCTCATTTATAAGCCAAAATAAATATTCCCCAGTCTGTTACTCCATACAAATATTCCCCAGTGCCCATTGCCCCACAGATCAGTGTCTTATGAGATGTATTAATTATAATATTTTTCAACAAATTCAGAAAAACAAAACAAAGCAGTGATTTAATTGCAAGGCAATTTCTGTAATGTGAATTTGAAGATTGCTGTAAACATTTGACTGCTTTTAAATTGTTCAGTCACACAAAAATTTATTTACTGAGCAAGCAACGATTGAGTTTACTTTCAAATAACCTCAGGAAATGCCTCATATTCTTGCATTTTTTGACAGATAGAAATTATAATTTTCTCTCTTTCAAACTAACAGAATGTGATAGGTACTCTGCTGTGTAATGGGGTCAATGAATCAGAAAATCATGACCCCTTTCTCCTCAAACTCACAATTTAGAGGGGAGATAGAAATGTAAATAAATCTTAGTAACTACTGTCTACTGTTTTATTAAAGTTGAGATGACTAGATAATGAGCTTTTCATTCAAATACATTTTGAAATCCACTCTCCCATAATTACTTTTCAATATTCTTATACAGAGAAACATGACAATTGATACTACCCTTTTTAGGAGACTGTTGTGTCCTCAGGGATAGTTCAAAAGCGATGTGTCCTTCACTATTCCTTCCAATCTCAGTAAATAGAACCACCTTCATTCTGCATTGCTCATGTCAACACGTGAAGTACAACTCCAAATTATTCGATCCTCTAAGATCTACCATCAAAATATATTCTGGACACAATATCTCACCTCCTCCATTAACATTGCTTTAACACAAGCCCCCATAACGCTTACTTGGATTATTGCAATAGCCTTCTAATTCATGTCCATGTTCCCACTTTTGCAATTCTGCAGTCTATTTTTCAGGTAACAGCCAGATACCACTTTTTTGATTCTTAAGAATTCAAAAGCTTCCTTCTAAGACCCAAGAATTACCAGGCCCTATTCAATGCCACCCTCCCCCTTCTTTCCTGCACTCCAGCTACGTGAGCTACCTTGTTTCCTCTCAAACACAACAATAACATTTCATCTCAGAGACTTTACACACATTATTCCCCTGCTTGAATTATTCTCCCAGAAATATTTGTACAAAGTTTCTCACTTCATTTAAGTTTTCTCTTTTCTTTTCTCTCCTCTCTTACCCTCCCTTCTGCTCCCCTCCCCTCTCTCCTCTCCTCTCCTGTTCTCTTCTCTTCTCATTTTTTCCCCCAGATATCATGTCCCCAGAGTCTTCTGAGACCCTCTTAGATAGCACCTTCTGGTTCTATTATTGCATTACAATTACCAGATGAAAAACGACAAGTAGTTTCGAATTTGTGTTTGTTTGTTTGTTTGTTTGTTTTTGGTTGGTTTCCTGAGCAGGGACCAAACCCAGGCTGTGGCAGTGAGAGCTCTGTAGCCTAGTCACTACACCACCAGTGAACCCCTAATTTGAATTTTGCATAAGTAATGAACTATTTTTTTAGTATATCTAAACTATTTTAAGATAGATAGGTATGCTATGGAACCTACTTATACTAAAAAATCATTCCTTTATCTGAAATTGAAATTTAACTGGGTGTCCTGTGTCTTTATTGGCTAAATCTGACATCCCTGGTAATTATACTCTCTTTTTCCTGATAGCGCTTCATTCTACATGACGTTATACATATTATAAATTTGCTTATTTATTTAAGGCCTGTAACTCTCACTAGGCTGTAAGGTTCATGAGAGTAGGCAATTGGTTTGTTGTGACAAAAGTAAATGATCAGAAACTAAAGCAGGAGCTATTGCATAGAGGGTACTTAGTTAATATTTGTTCAGGCAAGAGAGAAATCCTACACACACAGACACACACAGACACACACACACACACACACACACACACACACTTATAAAATGAATACATGTGTGTGTTTCAGTCTCAATAAATATCTAGAAAGCCACCCAGAAAGAATATTTCTTATAGAACAGACTAGACAAATGATTTACAGAGTCTATGAAAATTGAATAATTAAAAAATGTAATTGCAAAAAAAAAATAAATAAAGCTCAGGGAAGTTAGAAGAAGTTAGGAAACATTTTTAAGGGTTTATTTTACATAAAATTATCTATCTTAGCAGATGAAGATATTGAAGCAATATTACCCGTGATTGAAGATGATTCAAATGGCAAATGCTAACAAAATTGGGCTTCATTAACAAATAACCCTTCCTACAATTCTAGAAAGCAATTAAAAGTTTGCATTTTTAAAAAGTCCTCATATTTTATATAACCTCAACGATTTAGCTTTTGTTAATCAACACACTTTTTAAAAGTGTACCCCCTGCTTGGGTGACACTGCTAATAAGTATAAATGAAATTCTGGCAGCTGATAAAGGACCTCACATGTATTGCCCTCATTCAGGTAAGGTGACCAGTGGAAATGAATTGGTTCTAAGTTACTGATGATGGGAGAAGTTGGGAAATATAAGAAGTGCATTTGGATTGAATCTAATTAATGATGAAAACAACAAGCCTGAAATACATATGACTTTACACTAATGCCATTAATTATAGTAAACCAGGTGCAAAGTGATCTCAAAGAGTTGATTTATCTTCCTTCAGACTCTAATATCACTTCAGAAAGGAAATTGGAAAGATTAACTGACAAATGGACCATGAATAATTTTTTTTTTTTTTGCTTTTTGGTATGTGGGTAGCTCCCTGACTGGGAATCGAACCCAGGCCGCAGCGCTGACAATGCCAGTGCCCAAGCCTTAAGCCACTACACCATCAGGGAACTCCCCATGAATAATGTTTGAATTTCAATGTGATTTAAAAATAATCCTCACAATGGTAATAATACTGTATGACTTCCCTCTCTTCTATTCATTAAAATACCTGATATTACTATTAATATATATACAGATATTCTTCTAACAACTTGTGGGAGAGGAATATTGCAAGTACAAAATTATAAATGTATTAAAAATTAAATAAACTGGGAAGCTAGAAGCAAGCTTTAAATGACCAATTGCCTGTCCTCAACAAATGTTATTGCTTCTACATAGGGTCAAAAATTGTGACAACACATATTTGAAGGTATATTTTCTTAAATGTTTGTGATAGAAACCAATATTTGTATTTATTCTTTGAGAAAGTCCAATCTTTAATTTTTAATTTCTAAATCTTCATGAAATTTGGGTTAGTCCAATATGTTGAAATATTTTGTTGATTTTACAATCATGGCTGTTTTAATGACCATTGATTGCTCTTACTTCCTTTCTGGTGTTTTAGCAAATGAAAGAACTCAAATAATTGATTATTTTAACTCTTAGCATTTTAATAAACATGGTTTGCTAGTAAGTTAATAATATGGTAAGTTCTTGCTAAAATTTTTTTCTTGGCTCTTGAGCCATTCTTTTGCTTGAGCCCACTCCTACCTCTTCGGAGTGTACTTTCTCTCAATAAACTACCTTTGTTTCACCTCTTAAAAAAATTTTTTTTTCTTTATGTTGTACTCCTCAGAATACATGTTCAATAAACAAGTCTTGATTTTTACTAGTTAAATAGAAAAACTAACACATAAAATAGAAGAATAAAAATACATTAGAGAGGAGTTCCCTGGTGGTGTAATGGCTAGGCTTCAGCGCTGTCAACAGTGTGGCCTGGGTTCAATTCCCAGCCAGGGAACCCACATAAAAAAAATAAAAAAGAAAAAAAATACATTGGAGAGAAGATATAAAAGTAATATAAGAAAAATAGGAATGATTGATATAATAAAAACAGATAAAATAGATACTTAAATTATCCATGTAAAATTTATTATAAGAACTCACTTAGTAAATCATTCAGTAACAAACATGATAAAGTTCAGTTAAAAGCAATATCAAACCAGTGCAATTTTAGTCACTTGAAAAACAATTATTATTATTCAAACTGCATGCATAAAAGAACAATTGCTTTCCAGAGTACTAACCTCATAAATCTAGAACAGTTAAATGCTTTTAACAATTGATGATTGGCAAATTCTGTATTCACTGTACACTGTAAATTGATGATATTATTTCAATCGTTTTAAGCAAATTTAGTGTCAAAAGCAGGTTGACGATTTCAAGTAGTTTCTCTGTAAATAAATTAGAGGAATAAAACGTATGTTGCTAACAATTTTTTAAGAAAGTTTAAAAAAAATATATATATTTAACATCATTACCTGCTGAGTCATGGTTAACACAAAAATAGAAAAAAGTACTTAACTGATTTGTATTTTAATCAACCCATAAATTACACTCATAAGATCATTTGTGTAAAATCAGAACTCAATAAGCAATTTTATAAAGCTTCATAATTGACAAAATGCTTTCATATATACTATTCTTCAATGTTATATATTAAGTGTTCTATTTTTATTCTATAGTATTTAGATGTGGACTTCATTCAAACACTAAATCCCCAGAGCTATTTTGGTGTACATCTGAAGTTTCTTTTTCTTTTGTACTGGTCAATCTAATTTCGCATTAACCAATACTATACTGTTTTATTTATTGAAGCTTTAGACTGTATTTCAATTAGTAAGCTTATGCAATTTGTAACTATACTAATAGTTACAGATTGTCAGAGTATTTAATTTTACACCCAGATCTCAGGCATAAATACAAAACTTTTCTTTTCTTTGACATGCATAAGTGAGAATTGTTTTTCCAGACTTAATTAAGTGTGCACATTTCAAGGCATTTACATATTGCAAAGTTGTTATTTCCAACTCTCCTGTCCCTGTTTGTAAATTAAAATACAGATTATATGGCAAGTCAATTAACAAAACAAATGAATAATGTTCATTATATAATTACATATGTAATTAGGTAAACAATTGCATAATCACAATTACTTTATTAATTAGAAGAAATTAATATTTATACTCCCTCCCAATCCAACGGCAGCCACCTCATCAGCTCATATACTCATGGTTAAAACTGATTTTCACAATTTGCTCTTCATTCTCCATTCTCCAAAATCTTACAATTATTTTCAGGAGTCCATAGGTGATTCTTCATGAGCAAATATCCTACCATATGCTGTGTTTTGTTTCCTCCCTAATTTGTCTTGATTACTATATAAATGCCTTCAGGTCCTTTTTGGCCCATGTAGGCACAGTAGACACCATAAAAAGTCAATAGTGGCAACAATGATTGGCACCTCTGAGTCTGGCATTTACTAATACCAGTAGAATAAATCATCTGTTTGTTGTTGAAAGCTGACTGGCTATGGATCATTATTATTTTTATTGTTAAATTTATTGGTGTTTTATTGGTTAGCAAAAGTTACATAGGTTTCAGATGTACAATGCTACAGTACATCGCCTATGTGTTGCATTATGTGTTCACTGCTTAGTCAGTTCTCTTTCCACCACTATATATTTGACTTCCACTCTCTCCTCTCCCACCAACTCCTGCGTGCCCTCAGGTAACCACTAAACTATTCACTGTGTCCATGAGTTTTTGTTTTGTTGCTTTCAGTTTTATATTCCACATATGAGTGAAGGGATATGGTTCTTGGTTTTTTTCTGTCTGGCTTATTTTGCTTAGCATGATGACCTCCAGATCCATCATTTTGTTGCCAATGGAATGGCTATTATCCCAAGACAAGGAATAACAAGTGTTGGAGAGGATGTGGAGAAAAGGAACACTGGCTATGTATTATTGAACCCCAAACTTCACCTTTTCATATGCTTGTGTGTGTGTGTGTGTGTGTGTGTGTGTGTGTGTGTGTGTGTGATTTTTTTCTTTGTGACAAAATAGCTATTTTTAATTTCTGTCCGCATTTCACTTTGCAAATGAGTATTCCAACAGTGCTGGCTTCCTTGCATCACAGTGCTTCACAAGTATTTTAGTTTTTAATATTATATTTGTAGCTCCCCTACTGCCCTTAACCATGAGTTTAGAAGAGTTTCTAGAGGGCTGCTTGGCCCAATTTTTAGATTTTATTTAGACTTTTCTTAAACCTGCAATGATTTAGACATTATTATTATATTGAACTTGGTATTTTCTGTATATGAGAAGTGTCTTTTAAGTTTCCAGATTCTATTAGCCTAAGCAGTCCACTGGACAAGGCCAGATGCAGCTGAATTTCAATACTGAGGATAACTTAATAAAGACTTGGGACACATGAACTTCTGCTTCAAAATATGTGGATTAATTATGGTATTAATCTAAAAGTTTAAATTTTGATTTGAAATTAAAAATATTTTCTAATGTTTTTATACAACTTAATTATTCTATATTTTAGAGTTGAGTCATTTATAATTAACATTTAATTGAACTTCATCTTCATAATATTTTTAATATTTTTATTATTGTATTAAAGAAATGTGAAATGGAAAGCACTAAATTGCTAGATACTAAAGCAAAATTTAAATGGAGACTTAGAGAATCAATTAATAATATTGGTGATTAACAGTATGTGTATGTTATATTAGAAAAGACAGAAATGGAATCTAATAATTTTAGTTCATGAGTAAAACTTTGTTAGCATATTGAATTATTTTTCTATTTTAATTTTTAAGTCAAAGTGATGTTTTTGCAGTGAAGCTGAACTCGAGACTATGGGTCAGTGTTCACACTAAGATAATATGTTAAATTATGTTAAAATATGATACTTTCCTCTAAAATGTAACCATAAATTTATTGCTCTCTGTGTCTTCAAAGAGATGCTTTATATATTTTAGCCATCTTGATTGTGTCTCCCTAGGGATGATATGTGTAAATAACATTTTCAGGAGAAATGATCAAGTGCCCATCATTGCATCTGTTGCCAGATGTTGAAATTTATTGCCAAATCTGAAATTTTTATCAAAACAATGTTTGTGAAATGTTTTTGTAATTTTAATTTGCATTCAATAGTTCCCTGTGATGCTGAGATGATATTAATTGACCAGTTAGTGTAACCATCCAATTCTGTGATTACCTGTTAATATTTTTTCTACTTTTTAGTGGGTTAAAATTGTTTGCTACTTCTACATATATAATTTTTTGTACATTCTAGAATTTTTATAAAATTGTTAATAACTTAGGTAAGTAAAGACATTCTTAGTTTCCCGTATTTTAGAGGCAATGATGCTGTAGATGTATTTAATGCCCATAGATACATTTTATACTTTTGGATTGAGATAGAGTTTATTTATCATGTTAAATATGTGTAAATGCATTCCATAATATTTCTCCCTGTGTGAAGATTATTATTTATTTTTAATGTTACGTTAAAATAAATTAGTTGATTTAAAAATGGCAAACTTTTTCTTCTTTTAGAATAAAGAACACTTAATCTTGATATGTTTTCATTTAAAATATTGTATATTAAATATGCTAGAATGTTACTTAGGATTTTTTCTGTTTACTACTAAAGAACGTTATTTATTCTGTGCTTTTCTATTTTGTATGCATGCTTTCTAGGATTACAGTTTTGCTAGTTTCATAAAATAGATTTGTAATTTATACACCATTTTCTCAGCTCAAAATTTATTTTACATTTTGGAAATCAACTATTCTTAAGAGAAAACACTTTCATGCTAAATAGGCTAGGACTGGTCATTGATTCAGAGGCACTTATTGATGATATTTTGTTAAAGCAGTCTGTCTATGATTATATTTCTATGAAGATTTTTCACTTCCTGGACCAAACATTTTTGGAAACACATAGGAGGGCAGGCTTGAAAGTATCCAGCTGCAAACCCTTCTTGCTATATTGAGAATGGCTGAATTTTTTCTGGACAGACCTTGTAATTTGTTAAAATATATTAGAATAGAGTTCTATATTATAATGTTTTTAATCTCCATATTTTTATTACACTTCCACTTGATTAGCAAGTAAATTTATCTATTTTATTGTTGATTTTTACAAAAATTTTTAATATAGTTACAAACTCAACCTTATTTCTGTTAATAACTCATACAGTTAATTTATATTTATTTTTATATAGCCAAAAGATAGGAATAGCCCCTTTACTCTTTAATCTCTAGGCTAAGCTAAACCATGTACTTGGGGGAATCAACCTTCTATAGTTATTGCTGAGAGGCTTAAGGAATGAACAGCCTCCATGGCTTCAATAAAAATTTAAGGTTTTTGAGGGTTCCCTGGTGGTATAGTGGCTAGGCTGCAGCACTCTCAATGCTGTGGCCCGGGTTCAATTCCTAGCCATGGAACCACAAAAAAAGAAAAATATGCCAAAAATTTAAGGTTTTTGAAACTTGGAAAGCATTGGAAGCTCTCAAACACGTTTATTGATTATTCTTGATTATTCTATGACAGTTGTCCTTTGAATTTAAAACAAAGAGACAGTAACAACAAAAATCTAAGTTTAAAAGAATGGCCACTACAATCGACACTTTGAATATGTGGTTCTAAAGAATTTTTGAGAAAGAAGAGGCATATTTGGAAAGCAAGTTTGACTTGCGGAAATATACAAACTTTAGAAAATGTAAGAAAATCATGATGGAATAAATACTAAGGACAATTGTAAAACATAAATTTACTTTGGTAAATTACTGAACTTAACATACTGAATCAAAATTCTAAATAAAATTGGGTTTTCTTGCTTTTGTTTTTATTGTGTTCTTGTGAATTTGAGACTTCTATACTCCAAATGGCACATTTTTCTTTACTTTTGTTTTGGCATAAAAGGCAATAATTTTTAAAATAAGTGAAACGTAATTATATTTTCCCTTTGCTATCAGTTGCTCTCAAAAGCATTCTTACTTCAAGAAACTCTGTTCAAAGAGGAAGTATTACTTTCTGTGTTTGTGTTTCCAAGTCCAGAGAATGGATCAATTTCTTCAACAACTCTGTCATCAGGATTAGCTTTATTCCAATGGCAACAGTAAGGCAGACTGAAGAATGTGCTACTTAATGATCATCTAAGAGGATAATAAAATTCCAATTTTTTTCTTCCAACAGACATTCCATGTCTCTATGTGTGGGTCTCTTGAATTACTCTATCCAGATTTTGAAAGATAAAAATGCTCCCTCTCATCTCAAACATTAAAGTTTTGGAGACTTTATTTTACTCACTTCATTACTCTCCAACCTTTTCCTAAAACCCAGGAAGGAGGGATGGGAACTAAAGTGGTAGCTGAAACTATGTAAACATGCATTTTTGCAGAGTGGTGAGCTTGAAAAATGTCTCTGACCATTATATTGTCTGCTTCCTGTAAAAGGTGGGGGGGAAACTATAGCTTTTTTTGTTTCTTCTGAAAGTAGTCCTGTTTTCAGGTCTATAGAATCTCCACTCAACAATTAGTCATATATCTAACTATCTTTATCCTGTCAAATTTCTAATCTCTAATTTATTTACAAATGTAAATATCTAGCATACAATACATATCAGTATCAATGTCAAATAAAGTCATTTTGTAAGTGGCAATAGAATATTGATCAAAATCATGTGTAAGGCTATCGATATTTGAAAAAGAAAGATATAAAAATGGTGTACATCTTATAATTTGTTTATAAACAGTATACAAAATTAAAAATAGTCCAAAAATCAGTGCATTTTGTATTTAAGAATTAGTGAACAAATAATATAATTGACCTCCATTTTAACTCACTTGCAAGCTAAAACAAACTCTTCATTCCTTCAGATACACTAACTTGCAATGAATTATCAGTTAAGGTTTCACTTCCCGATAATCAATTAGGTCTTATTTCTACTTTTCTACTAATTATAATTAAAAATAATTATTAGATAAGCTCCTAAAATGTAAGTGGGAAATGTAGCATATTTCTATAAAAACAGAGTTGGATATTTTGAAAGACTTAACAATAGATAAAATAAAATCTATAACTACTTAAAGTGTTGGTTAGATAAATGTGAATGTTTAAATACTGGGTGTGAATGACTGGAAAAATACTGAACTTAAATTACTTTTCAGTTGTCTTTAAGTTCTCATTCCACTAAAAACATGAAAATAGCAATTATACATTATAAATTTGGGTATACTTTATGCAAGAAGTAAGGTTTAATGCTTCAATTATATTCAAGTAGAAAGAGTTGATCCTACACTGAAGATTAGGGAATACTCAAACAAAAAATATTTAAACGATATACCAATTTTTTTATGTTTTCCTAGTTTAATTGATTCTTCCACTAGGCTTAAATATCTGTCAAAGTATAATAATTCCCTACTTTGATTTTTCAACCAACTAATTACTGATCCCACACATATGACATAAGAGGGCTTCTAATCTACTTATTATGTGAGCCAATTTTAAGCAGATTCTCAACTGAGTTAACACTTTTATGGTATTTTTTTAAAAACAAAAGTCATGCTCTCTATATATTCTTTTAATGTTTTGAAATAGAATAAATTAAACTAGAAGGAAGGGTTTCCTAACCCAACTTACTCGAGTTCTTATATTCCTATTTAGCAAAACTCCTACTCCCATTTACCCCTAGATATTTTTGAATGACTAGTCAGTCATAAAATAATAACAGAATTATGCTTCCTCTCTCAGGAGTACTTGACCTATTATATGGCAATTCTGGAGACTTGGTTGTTTAAATATTTGATAAGAAATACTGAAATGGTAGTTTTTAAAATAGAACTCCAGGGAAAATAGTTTCCTTGCAGACATGGTTCTGGCAGTGTCCCGCCAAACATAGTACAGAAGGCATTATTTTGTCCTTCTATGTACATGTTAGCCATAGTCAAATTCATCTTGAGATTTTAATTAATTAAATCAAATTTATCTAGCACTTTCTTATGAATGATTTAATATAATACTATTATAAAATAATTAATAACAAAAACATTCAGCTATTCATCTATTATAAAAAGGGGAGAAATACACTGTGAATAGAACTCAAGTATCAAAATCATGTGGTAAGAGAATATTTCTTTGAATGCTCATTTAAAGGTGGGTCAGTTTCCTTCATACTTGTTGCTCTTTAGTTAATCTGTGGGTATTTCCTAATACACAGTATATTTAATTCATCCCATTTACTTAGAAATAAGTAGAACTGAATTTTATGTGTATTGTGCAATGAAACTACATAGTGGTTATATGTCCATAATGAACCTATCTAGACAAGAATTGTTAGTACGTATATCATCTAATGCAAGTTTCTCAATGTTGACCCATTGACTTGTGGTCCAGATGATTATTTGTTGGAGGGGGCACTATATTGTGTATTATGGGATGTTCAACAGCATCCTGACTTCTACCTACAAGATATCAGTAGCAACCTCTTTACCCAGTTGTTAAAACAAAAAATACCCTCAATCTATAACAAATATTCTCAGGGTGAGTGGAAGAAGTGGGGCTTGGGAATAAACCCCAGGTAAGATCCACTGACCTAAATACTTAAGAAAGATAAGAGCTCTGAGGCAATGAAACTGGTTTTTCAAAGGATGGGTTCTGAATAAAGAATAAAATATAATTTCTGGCAATGTTGTATTTTAGAAATAGTAGAAAATTTTGAATCAGAAATCAGTAATATTGGGAGTTCCCTGGTGGTGTAGTGGCTAGGCTACAGCGCTTTCAATGCTGCAGCCTGGATTCGATTCCCAGCCAGGGAACCACCCAGAAATAAAGAAAAATCAACCATTTATAGAAATCAGTAATACTAATGCTCCAGTTTTTATGCATAGATTTTAAACCTTCTGAGCAATTAAACTAGTTATTATACATTTAAAATTGTGAAATCATGGGTTTACTGTATTTTACTTATATCTGATTAGTCAGAAGACAGTCTCTCTCAAGCTGTCATATACTTATGTAAATATAGGAACAATGAACAGCAAAGACTTGTGGATGTAATATTATTCTTTCCCTCTCTCTGCTTTGAACCATTCAGCTTGCACATGATTGTGTAAGCTACAGGTCATTTCCCTGTCATGGAAACAGCCTTATAATTTAAATTACAGGAAAGAATGACACCTTTGTCTGACAGTTTTTCTTGACATGCTGAAAAAAAACTTTAGATTTTATTTGATGGTTTGGTAAATCATCCATCTGTATCCATGTAAAATTTTTTAACAGTTTTTCTTATTTATTCATTAAGAATTGTGTCTAAGAGTAATATTTTATCAATATATCTAATATCTAATTGTATATTAAATGGAATACATATTTTAAATATCTCCAATATTACTAAAAAGGATCAAGAAGAAAGTGAAGATGATCTAAATTTATAAAGATATAAAAACTTCAAGATGAAGACATGTCTTATTACACAATTTATCAAAGCCAGTACTTCTCGAACCTGGAAGTATTTAGAACCATCTGGGAGACTTGAAACTACTGATACCTGAATCCTTCTGTGGATTAATTAAATCATACTCTCTGAGGGACTGGTTTGGGTATCTATAACTTTTCAAAGCTTCTCACTTATTCTTATGACAGTCAGTGTTGGGCATCAATTATTCAAGTTGTCACATTGTTGTCCTGGGACCCCTGGGGGTTCCTTAGATGCTGGCACTGGTACATAGGTATAGGTAATAGCTAATATTGAGATTTTATTTTTCATTATTACTTTTGTTATTTTGAAAGTATATGGTAGAGTTTTCCACAGGCTAAATCATGTACCATATCATAGGAAACTAAATACAGAAGCAGGTAGAATTATTCAACTGTCTTCTACTAAAACAGACATTAAATCTGTAAAACTGTAAAACAATGCCATTTCACTAATTTTTAGCTTTGAAGAATTTATTTTATTGAAAATTATATCATTTATGCAAATTATATAACAATATAAATTAGTTTATTTTTTGTGAATTCATATGTAAATATGCTAAAATTCCTTAAATTTAAATTCCATTTTGGTAACTATTAATGTATAGAACTATATTTTTAAAAAGATTTTTGGGGTCTCCAATAATTTTTAAGAATATAAAAGAATAAAATATTCAGAAACCACTGATCTAAGATGATATGTCTAAACCTAATCTAGTCATCATAGATGATGAAATATTCTTAACCCCAGATTTCCTCCTCATCTCCATGGTTTCTGAACAATCATTTACTTTACACATAGAGTTATTTCCTTCTTTGCTCTGAGAGCTGGTGAAATTCCATGAGACTAAGTACTTTCTTTTATGCCACTAGTGCCTATGACACTATGATTATACTTCCCATGTAAAGGACAACAGCTTTCTAAGAGAGTGACATGTTCTAGCATATGTGGTATTTTAATCTAATATTGTAGTTATTTTTGCATTACTCACATTTAATAGGTTATAAATAAATAACTAATCCTGATTCATGTGGGATAATTATATTAACATAAACATTTTCTGAAATTAATAAAATAATAGAAAATATAAAATCCTTTCCACAATTGAGGTGCCATAGATATAAAACTCAAGTACAATTAAGATTGAATACAAAAATCTAATTTTTATTGAAGTATCTATAATTTCAGAGCAATGAACTTAATGCTTACACATTTTGAACCTGATTATTCCTCTGAATTTGGTAGTGCCATTCTAAGTTATCCTCTTGTATACGTCCCTATTACTTGAAATAGTATTATAGTTAGAATAACATTATGGGACACAGAAAATATTTTTATAAAAGCAAACTCAATGTGAAATTAATTATAGTTGTCTATTTGAATTATACATTTTATTACATCATAACACCAATTCTGAGTTAACATTTAATCTAGAAATATCCAATATAAAATGTTAAGAGTTCTCTTATTTGTTTGTTTTCTTGTTTGTTTATTCCAATTAAGTTTTTCTTTGGCCACCTACTTAACTTCTTTTGTTACATTTTCAAAATAGTATTGTTTTGTCTATGAAAATTGCTAAAGCAGTTTATTTACTGTTATTTTTACTTTTAGTAAGGATGTTTGCTGCTCATCTTTAGAATTTCATGTCTCCTGGCATCTAAAGATGCATTTTAATTTTTAATTATAATTATTCTATGTCAATTTATAATATTGAATAGTAGAAATTGAATTCAAAGATAACTGGATTCTGAGTTTCAAAGTTCTAATATAATAACTGCACAGCTGGGAGCAAACCAAATTTTGAGATATCAACTTAATAGAAAACTGAATTGGCCATCATTGTTAATAAGCATAGTCCCACTGAAATAAATGGTGCAGAAATTTCATTCACATCATGGAGTCTGGGAACAATACAAATAATGTATAATGAGATTGTTGCCTAACATTGATATAAAAGTTATTCAATAAATTTATATTGAACAATCAATGTGATCTATGCTTTAGGGATTCAGCAATAAATAAAACACTCTCTTTATCCTCAATTTACTTTCTTTGTAGTGATATGTTATTTAACCCTAGAGATGCAGTCATAACTCTCCCTACTTTTTAATGGTTTTTTTTAACCTTGAATAGACTAATGATTTTAATTCCTTATCATAAATGTATGTAGATGAGGCATTTTGCTCATGCAAATAAAGAACCATGTACCTGCTTCTCTCTTGATTGTTCCTTTTTCTGGAAAATAATGATTATCAATTGATGGTTGCCAAGAATAATATGTCCAAACCTTTCTGCTTTTGTTAATAATTTTTTAAAGGAGATTAAGAAGCCAAGGAACTGCGTAATTACATCAAATCACTTCTCAACTTTCTATTAACTAGTTTAATTAAGTAGATTATAGATTAATGGGTAAGGGAAAATTATTATTTAGTGATCCTGCAGGCTTTGTAGAAGGAGCAACAGAAGTAATAAAGGGGGTTAAAGAATGAAAATGAACATTAAGGATCATTAATTAATTAGCTTTCAAAATCGCCCCAGTTATCTTTCAGGCATTGTTTTCTACAATTTTTCAGTATCAAATAAAAAAATGTTTGGCTATTTTAAAAATTCTAACAACTTCTATCAGTTTGGAATGGGAACATATATTTTTTACCTTGAAATCTAAACACTAAAATTTGCTCATTTTAATCAGGTATTGCTTAAGGAGAGTGAGATTTTTAACCTGGACTGTCAGTTTGAATGACAGACATCGTACCTAGAAATAAAATCACTTGTGGTTTTTTTGTTTGTTTGTTTTTTGTTTTGTTTTTCTGCTTTTTGGTATGTGGGTAGCTCCCTGACTGGGAATCGAACCCAGGCCGCAGTGCTGACAGCGCCAGTGCCGAAGCCTTAAACCGCTACACCATCAGGGAACTCCCCTGTGGTTTTTTTTTACAGTAAGGCGATAGAACTGACGAGGTAAAGATTTGGGGACAATCTTGTTTTATCAGATGGTCCAGTGTACAGTTCTCAATAATGAATAATGCTATTTTCCACTTCCGATGGACTTGTACCTCGTTCACAGATTTACTCTCTGATCCATGATTTGATATTACCTTAAGTCACTAACATGTCTGTGGGATGAGGAGATGACACAGAATCCTGAATTTATTTCTTTTAACTGCAAAATCTTCGTAGCCACTCATTTCCTGAGACCTGATATTTGCCAGAAACTACTGTTTTTCCCTTGTCAGGTTAACATCTAATGTTTATGCTTCCTCACACCAATTAGGCAAATGGGGCTAAATCATAGTGTGCAAAAAAGGTAGTTTAGAATTAGGTGAGGTAGTAAGTGGGGGCTCAGATTATGCAAAACCTTGCAAGTAGTGTTAAAGATTTTTAAAAAGGGTCAGGATTGTAATGAGGAGTCATTGAAGGGTATTGCATGGGAGAATCTCACCCTTTTGTCTAGATTTACCATTTAAAAAAATGTGTGTGTGTGTGTGTGTGTGTGTGTGTGTGTGTGTGCATCCTCATAATATAATGCTAATTTAATCCTGTTAAGGACCAGCTGTATTACCACTCTAAATTTCAAGATAGATTTTATGACAATAGGTTTTATGACAATAGGTTATTCTCCTCTGACCCATCCTACACCTGCCAGCAAATTAATATCTTCAAAATATAAGTCCGACCTTGTGGATCTCTGCCCATTTCAAATCCATCAATGGCTTGCTATTGCCTCCAGAATGAAGTCAAGACTCCTTTGCATAGTGGATTTTTTTAATTCAATCCATTCTAAATTACATAAATTTAATACAAACTCAAGATAGTGCAGATAATGCTTTTATAGATATCTTTTATAGATATCTTTTAGAATAATGATAATGAAAGTCATGTTGACTGGTTTTGATGCTATTTTTTCAGACTTCTGCTTTGTACTGGGGATAATGTCTATAATTAGCTCTGAGTTTCTTTATAATTGGTAAGCCACGAAGAAGTAGAAAAGGCATTTTGCTTAGTAACTGAGAAGAAAACAATTTGGCATGACTTTTCTGGGCAAGTATTGGACTCCACAATGACCAGCCCTAGCATACAGAGAGAAGAAGAGGTATTTTAAAAGGAAGATAGATGCTGTCCTGCAGGACAGACAAATTCAGAGGTCTAATTTCACAAGACAAGATTTCTCATAATTTACCCCATTGCCGCGACCTGCGCGGGTGAACGGGTGAACCGGAGGGGAGGC
>PVJL010002104.1:171276-193169 GCA_004026885.1 Lyroderma lyra
CGAGTTATTTTATAGGGTGGGCAAAACAAGTGAGATCATAGGGGTAAATCAGTAAAGCGGGACTGGAAAGTACATCTTACCCAGGACATATAGTTACGGATAACTGCATTTAATCAATATTTTGGTACATGTTGCTAAGGCATTACTGATTATATTATTATTATTCTCTTCAAGGCAGACAGGCCCTAAGTTATGTCTCAAATCTTTTTCCAGAGACCAAACAACCTTGCTCCCAATGTCATATTTTTCCACCCAAGCCAGAAACCACATCCCGAGCATTGTCCTTGTGCACCCAGCTCTGGGCTGCCTTGCAAAGCCCTTGAACTGTGGACTCCAAGCACGCAGGTAGCCTTGCTAAAACCTGTTTACTCAAAGGGCCTGGCTTCTGGCTCACGCGCTCCCTACACCCCATGCCTCCTGATATCCTGTATTGATACTGAAATATTATATATTCTTACGCTTCATTCCCTCTCCTTACCTTTTTCTCTTTCCATAACATCTCTCTCTCTCTCTCTCTATCTCTCTCTCACCCCCCTCCCCATTTCCTTTCTCTGATTACTTTTTCTCTACTCCAGTCTTCCATACCCGTAACTTACAATCCCATGTTTTAGGTCAAAACTCATTGAGTCATTACTTCCTCTGTGAAGCCTCTCCCAAACCTCCAACTGTCTGATTGACCTTCTCCTGAGCTTATTCAACTTGTCAGAATTGATGCTCTACATACTTACTGTATTTTAATGAACTGGTTTCTCCTACCCTATCTTCTTCATTTCACATAGGTTAGGCATTGTGGTTTTTATTTCTTCATTCCAAATGCCTTTCAAAATATCTGCAGTAGTGGTAAGTAAAGAAATGAGTAAAAGCTCCTCCACAATGTAATGAGAAGCTGAAAAATTAGTAAATGGACATATCTCAAAGCTCTCTGTGGGTAGGCAGGAATCACTGGGAAAAAGAGATGGCAGAAGCTAAATGGATATCAACAGTATAGTAAATATACTACGGAGTTATTGTGTGGATCTCATCACAAGGAGGAAGATGGATGGACTACAATACCTGGTAACAGAAACGAGACAGACTGTCTATTGTGGCAGTAGACTTGGCTGACATCCTATTTAAGGAGTGATAAAGCTGAGGAGACAATTTTTCCTCAGGGAAGCTAGTAAAAGGTAACATTTCTCAAACTGTCTTTTTATAAGTGTGATTCAGTATTCTGTGAAAAAAAAAATGCACCAAATCAAGTAAGTTGGGAAACTAATGTGTAAACAAGTTAAGGAAGCCTTTTACTGTGGAACTTCTTACAGCTATGCTATGGATAGTGTGAATCTCTAAAATAGTGAAATCGCAGGCACAACCATTCATATAGTTTGATGGTAGAAACCAAAAAAAAAACAAAACACATATTAACATCCCACAAAAATGATATACAAATGCATTTTCAGAAATGCTAATAGGGTGAATGACAGTGGGCTTTGGAGTCAAATCTGTACTCAGAACTTAGCTCTGTTAATACAAATCAAGGTAAGCTTTTGCACTATTTTTACTCTAAGAAATTCAGGTTTCTCATTTAAAAATGGGCATAAAATATGTACACTTCAGAATGGCAGTGATAGTTAATGAGAACGTCTACTTCGTATTTGGCAATAAGTAGTTGAAGGACTGGATGGTTTAAGAAGTGAATTTTCTATCTCAGATAATGCGGTCAACTAATACAGACCTCAGGCATGACAGGGTTGTCTATCCAGTAAAGACTCAGGATTTCTAGATAACTATTCTGTAATCTCTACCACAATTTCTCAGTAGCCTCAAGTGTTTTTCTCAATATGTTTTCAATAATAAGCCTTATCTTTTTAGTAAACCTTCCCAATATCACCTAAGTCTCTTGGACTCTCTTGTCTTATGCCTCACCACTCTCCCTCTCAATACCATAATTCTCCCCAGAAATATTATTTTCTCCTCATTTTTTCTTCATATACTTATCAAACCTGCAGTAAAAAATATTAGCAAGTACATGGACAACAATAACAAATGACTGAATAGAAATTTCTTACAGGCAAAAACGGAATTGGTTGTTAAATCTTTCCAAAAGACTGAGAATATATATGAATTATATAATTATTTTATCTTCAAAAAAGAAATAAGTTCATATATCAAATAATAAGAAAGTTACTATTCTTCCACACTAATGAAAATAAAATGGTTATTGAAGTAGGACTGCTCATGTGAGTGAAGCCTATTAGTCTGTGTAGTGACACACATACATCTGTAGTTTGCATGTATGACTAGCAAATTAAACCTTTTTAAATTTTTTAATCCCATATTCATAGTTTGATATTTCAATTAATAACAGTAATAACAATGTTTTCTAAAAATTTATGAGCAAATATAATATTCTGTACCTCATATATGCTATAGCTAACATATAACAGTATAAACATTATCAGGAGCATAAATTGCAATAAGAACTAAGTTATTTGTCTCAACACAAAATAATTGGGTACACTTGGCATGGTTTCCACACATTTAAAACCTTCAAATTTCTCAAGTTCTGAGTAATAGAACTTGAGTAATAGTTAAGTCTTGAGAGCTTGTTTTGTTCTACTCAGTTATTCCTCTTGACTGCAAGGGTAGGTTCAATTGGTAGGGAGAGATTAAATAGCTCTAAACTCTTCATCTATTTCTTATTTGCCTGTCTCAGGAGAGTTAGTTTGGATCATTTCAATCATGTTCTGACACCTCCTTACTATAACCTTGTGAAAACCATATAGCCTGACTGGTCCATACTACCATACAGTAAAATTAATACAGTAATATGTACCATTCGTTGTTTCTAACAGTTAAATAATGTACGGTTTGTGAAAATGATTGGAAATCTCAAAAGTAATATGTTAATGTGCCATTAGTATTATATTAGTTTCTGTCTTTTTCTTTTGTAAAATTAAAAGTTTTTTATGACAAGTTTTCAAAATGTATTAGCAGGGCAACTGATAGGCAAATGTATTGTGTGGCTGTCATGTAATGACATTTTCTTAGTAACATATATGAGTTCACTATATAAACCTTGGTGAATATTTGTGTTTAAAGAAACAACAATGTATTACTCCTAAATATAAGAACTTTTACTTTTTGATTACAAAACTTAGTTCAATAGGTTTTCTTTGATAAACTACATAAAGTTCTGTATTTCCTAATGATGTAAGAAAAGATCCCTTAACATCCACTAGAGTTATTAGCTTTAAATAAACAATTATAAAAAGCAAACAGCATTTTGAGTTGTGATTTTGCTTGAATATCACCAAGTGCATAGCTGTAGTCCCCAACATAAAAGAGTAAGACAGCATGACAAAATAATCTGGGCTGGACTAGAGAACAAAGAAAGTATACTGAAGAAACAATACTGAAAGCCTGGCATGCCCTTTTTTGGAAGGTACATGTGATGTAGGCATCTATGGTTCTTTAAAAGACAATTTCCAGCATTCAGTTAACAATGCAAAAAACTCAACGAAGCAAGAAAATATAACCCAGGATGAAAAAACAACTACTCTGCAATGAGGTACTATTTGATACCCATTAAAGTGACTAAAATAAAAATAACTGACAATACGGATGTAGGAGAGGATGTGGAAGAATTGAAATTCTCATGCATTTCCGGTGGTAGTATACAATGGTTCAATGACTTCGGAGACTTCTTTTGAAATTATGTATATACTCACTCTATATCTCAGCAATTCCAATCTCAGGAATTTACCCAAAAGAAATGGAAATGTTTTTACAAAAATCTATGTGCAAGTATGTTCAAAAGTGCCTCATATATAATAGCTGAAAACTAGAAGCAAGCTAAATGATTATTATCAGCAAAATGGTTAAACACGTGATACATTAACTCAACAAAATACTACTCAACAACAGCAGAAGTGGATTGCTGATGCATGCAACAACGTGGATGAATCTCAAAAACTTTCTAGTTTAAAGAAGTCAGTCACAAAAGCCTACCCACAACTTAATTCCTTTGATATGGGATCTAATTATAAGAAAAAAAATTAGGTTTATTGGGAAGAAATAAAATGTAGTTGTCTCTTAAAAAAAATTAATTGTAAAGGAGCACAAATCTGGAGTGATGGAAATAAACTATATGTATTTTTGGGTGTTAGTTACATGGGTGGATATAATTGTCAAATCTCATTTAAACGAACATTTACCAGTTAATAAAAACAGAATATTTATATGGTTTAAGACACGCTTTTTTGTTTGTTTTCTTCTGACATATATATTTTTCAAGAAATACCATCTATAGCTACACACACACACACACACACACACACACACACACACACACATATATATATATATATATATATGTATATATTTTTTTAAAGTCAGGATGCAGGACCACAGTTAATAGTTAATTCTGAAAGCAGGAAGAAAAATCATAGCCGGGAAAAATGAAAGTATAATCATTTCAACAGGAATCAAATTAAAGAGGCCCTCTGCCATTGTAGCTTGGTTATTTTCTTAATCTACATATTCTGAGGTAAATAGGATTAACCAAAAATAGAAGTATTTCAACTCCCATTGATTTACATGGAAATGGTAATCTATACTGAGGGAGATTAGAATTGAGAAAGACCTTAATGGAATTATAATGAGTTGGGAATTTATTAAAGTAAAAATGTAAATTTTCATCAATGTTTTTGCATTGATTTGGGGAAAGTTTGTTAATATGTAGGTGCTGTTAAATCTAGAGAATCTTATCAGAGGGAAAGACTTTGCTAAGTAGACAAAACATTATTCTAAGTTACTATGGTAACTTGAGGTCAATTGTTACCAAGATTTCCAGTTTATTTTCCTTGCTGTGATTCTACGGTTTTCAAAAGTTCTGAATATATTTTTACTTTCCCATTAAGACAGAATGAGCTGAACAGAGACACAAATTATTTACCTTTCAGTTATATTTTGCACGGTAATTAATAATTTGTTTATGTTTGGTTTGTGCATTTACCTATTGTATGTTTGATAATGAGTCAGTTTCTCTAAAACTACTTAACTCTTATCCACTGAGTTTATGAATTTGAATGTTTGCTTTGAATTACTGATATTGAAATTTCTATTCCCTAGTGAGTGTCAAAGTGGCCAGTTGTTTTGTTTGGTAAGAGCTCCATGAATTTATCTCCACTTTCATACATAAGTCATGTTTAGGATTAAAAGGTCAGTGACATGTTACCCAGCATTCCTGGTGCAACACGAATAAATAAGTTGAATACCAGAAGGGGCTTTGGACCAGGGAATAACCAGACTGCTGGGTTCAAGAAAATAATGAACTGAAGATATTAAAAGTAGTTACAGGTGAGCAAAGGTATAGATATTGACAGTAGGGACAAAGAAGAAAGCCCACAATATATAAAAGATTAGAAGGCAGGGAAAATGTTAAAAAGTATCTGAGAAGCTCTACCCTGTACATAAAAAGGAAGTGGTTAGAATAAAACATGGAGTCAGATTTGAGGTAAGGGTGATAGTTACCAGAAGTTCACCAATAGAAGACTGAAAACTTAGCTAGAATATGTCATGTATAAGGGGGAACATTATGTTAGACAGAGGGTAAGTATTGATATTTTAAATGGACAATATTGGGTGGGAAATAATCTCAGCCTGAAAAATAAGGGATGATGATATCAACATATTTAATTTCATTATTATTATTTTTATCTATTTTTACTTGTAAATTTCAATGTAGTTTATGAGAGTAGAGAATAAAGTAAAAATACAATAATATTTTCTATTGTGTAAGCAATAAGTAACAAAAAAGAAAACTGGCCTTTGAAAAAGAAAAACAAAAAATGAAAAATAAAAACAACTCAAAACTAAATTACTGAAAAGAAAAAGAGAGAAATCCAATGAAATAATCTGTGAAAAGGAATGATTGACACTACATTATGGTAGATTTAATTTTTGAACTGTAGCCCTCTTTTAATCTACAGTAACCTAGCTTTAGTTCAATAACTGTATTTAAAACCTGAAATAACTGATGTTTATTTGCTCATTTATTCAATTGTTGATTAACTACTAAGGTGACAATCTCTGTGGCAGCGACTAATGATACACATGCAGAGAAAAAAATTGCGTTATTTTTGGAGGTCGAGGTTTTAGGATTTGGTACAGAGGGCAAAAAATAAATTCATGTTAACTTAAATCTACAGTTTTTCTTCCATTGTTCTAGCTAGTAAAGTGACTATTTTGAAATCTTAGCATTATGGACAGATGGGTGGATGAAATGAACCTATATATTTTTTTAAAATTTACATATGTTTTATATAATGTCTGAGGCAGTAGACTATAGTTGGTACACATCCTCTCTCTCCTTTAAATAGGCTGTATCAAGTTTTCCTAGTATGGCACAATTGTCTCTGTACAATGTGCTCAAGTGCTGACTACATAAAGATAAACATCACACATATGCTTTTACAATGGATTTTAATAAGAAAAAAATAGTCATATGTATATCTTGTTGTAATGGAGCATTGAAGTCCTAGACAAATAGGTACAAGAAAGAATAGGACACACTGAGAAAATGATTCATTCCAGTTGAGAACCCGTGAAGGCTGCAGTTTAACAGAGATTATAAGTATACTAAATACTATAAAGGATGAAGAGATTTTTTTTTTGTAGCCAATTTAAGGGAAGGTAAAGAGGAAAAAAATCTCTGTGAGAGGAAATGTGTTAATGGAACAACAAATAATTTGGTTTTCTTAGAACAAAAGGGGCATGAAGAACCTGAGAAATAATGTTGAAGAGGTAAGCATGAACATGTAAAGGAAGTACTTGAATATAGTATTTGAGAATTTCACTTTAGCTTTTAAACTTCGCAAATTCAGTAACAAGTTTTAAGCACAGAAATATCATCATTATGTTGACAATGTCTAAAAGCTAATTTGGAGACTCTTGAAAGGGTATATGAGAAGCATGTAAGTCTGAGGCCAAGTCATGCTTCTAAAATCCAGAGATAAGATAAGTCTTGACCTAAAGCAAGACTGGAGACCTTTTTGTTTGAACTTCATGTTCATCTCTTTCAAATTCAAAGTGAATATTAGAAAAACTTATTCAACAATTTAATACTAACTAAAATCATGGTAAAAATAGTAAGATCATCATTATTTTACTATTGAAAAAAATATTTGTGGGGCATGATTCATGAATTTACAATGTTTGTAGCTTCCTAAATATCATAACAATTCTTGGATGTATTTAGAGCAGATCTAGCTTGGTTTCAGGACTGAATGAAAATTTGAGTCATGTGACTCTACACTTGGTGGGCCATTGTTGATATTAGAACTCACTCTCTACGTACTTGTCTCAGCAAAATAGCAAAATAATAATAATGATGGTGATAATAATAATAATAAAAAAATGATAATTCTAATTCACAGAGTGCTATTTTAATCTACCATGTTCACTGAAAGCAATACATTTCAGTGTGGATGAGTAAATGGCATTTTCCCCAGTGTCTACACAAATTCACATATGAGTCTAAGTGAATCTAAGGTTTTGATTGTGGGAAGATGGCATATATAAAATACACTTCAGGGAATACACATTTTCTATAGCAGGTTGATGTAAGACATAACTAGTTTCCCATCTAATTTAAAGATACATGTATGCTAGAGAAATTCAGGTTAACACTTGACTATAGACAACATACTTTGTGATGTAACTCTTACTCCAAGACAATCTCTAGCCACCGGTTTAAAAACTTCTAAGGGCTGAGAACTTCTTTCTTGGTCATTCTATTAAAACATCCTGAAAAAGAGAGTGAGGTTGAGCAAATGACTGTTTGTTTAAGTGTAAATTTTACTTTACCTGAATTTTTAATGATATTGTTAACTTAAATGCATACTATATTTATAAACCATGAAATACTTTTAATATAGGTTAACTTATGAAGCTAAAAAGGTCAGGGTGGTTAAGAGAGAGAGAAAGAAAGAGAAAGAGATAGGAAAGAGACAGAGACAGAGGTAGAGAAACAGAGACACTATTATTTCTGATCATGTCTATTGCCACATGATGAGCAGAAAATCAGAAACTCCACCCTACTTAATTGTGCTTAACGGATCCACTCTGTTTAACTGATACTCTTGCAGACCCAAATAATATGTATTGATGAATTGAAAGGGTTATTAACTCAAAGAATGTTGATGTTGGAGTGGACTATGGTAGTCCAACTCCTTTCCAAAAGACATTTCCACAACATACCAGAGCAACTAGAAATCTCATTTTCATGACATCAATTGGAAAAAGTGAACATAGGTAGGTAAGAAGGAAGGATGGAGGGAAAGAGAAAAGAAAGGAAGAAAGGAAGGAAGGAAGGAAGGAAGAAGGGAAGGGAAGAAAGGAGGGAGCAAGGGAGGGAGGGACACACATGAATACTTTATAAAGAGTTTCTGAACTCTATATTTTTATTTGGGAGATTGATTTACTTAAAATTGATATATACCTCAATAAGAATATCATACTACTCACCTAAAACTTAAATAATACTGCATGTCAACTGTAATTTAAAATATTTTAAAAAGTCACACTTTTTCAAGAGAACTTAGTTTGGATTTGCAGTAGCAAACAATCTAGACTTTTATCAATGATTCCAAAACTGGCCACAAGAGTTCAACTCAGAAAAGGAAATCAGAAATGAATTGTTATATATTAAAGGAGCATAAAGACTCAAGATTCTTGAATTAGATCATTACAATAGACTACTTTTTGACTCACAGTTTTTGCTGAACTGCAACGATCTCAGAATATGCTTAGTTTCACTAAAGTTAATCAAGAATGAGGGAATAGTAAGATCGTTTATAGACTTAATTTCAAGCATAAAAGAATATCTAGCATTTACTGCGAACTTTGCAATATATATGGGCATCATTAAACAAGAAGAGGGAGTTATGTATACTGAGAAATGACATATTAAAGGATGTGTTAAAATGTGGCCCACAAACCACTTGTATCAGAATCACCTGACATCCTTATTCTTTGGTTCAATGACCTCAAAGGTTTATGGTAAAGCCCAGTAATATGCATTTGTTAAAAGATAATTATATGCTCACTGAATTGTTGTTTTCACTGAATTATGAGAAACAGAGTTTTCCAAAAGTGCATGCTTTTAACTGGTTTTAATTGTTTAGTGCAGAACCCTCTGAAATAATTCTGTATTAAGAAATATGGTCTCTACACTATTTAGAGAGTTATCTTGCTTGGGAAAAGCTCAGTGTGGAATGGTGACAGAAGAGACTGTAATAGCCCATGCCTTCCTTTACCATCGGTGACCATATACAGATGTTTATAATGGCTAAATAACTCTGTAGATGAAACATTAAGAACAGGACCTGGCTCTGAAGTATTCTTTTCACTTGTGGATACTAAAATAAATGAGAAGACAATAGATTTTGTTAGCAGTGTTCTAATTTACAGCTTTAGTTTGATGTTTCTAATACCTGAACCTACTCATCAAAAATGGGGAAATTTATTTTAACTAAGCCAAATTAAGCACAAACTATACTATATGAAGCTCCTTTATGAAGTTATTGTTTGAGTGTAACAAGAAGTTTTAAGATAGAAATCATCAATAAATTTTTACCTATTCTGAAAATATTTAGAAAGATGTGCTTAGGCATCTATTTTAAACTAAATCTGCATTTGACTTAATGTTGGAAGAAAACTTATATAGCAAAGTATTGAGTTTTAATGTTTATTATTGAATGATATAATTTTGTACAGAAGTTCATACATATCTACAGTGTTGATAAGAAGGGGTTAAATTTCCTTTTCCTTCAAAATATTTTATTCTATTTCTTAATTATTCCTTTCTGAAACAAATGAATAGTAGTTAGGAACATAGATTCAGCTTACTATTGCTGGCACTTAATTCCCTCATCTTTACAATTGAGGAAATGGTGTTACTTGCACCAGGTGTTGGTTAAATAAATTACTATATTTGAAGTGGTTGGAATAGTGCCTGACCCATAGTAGATGCACTATCAGAATTAGCAACTATTATTATTATTAATTTATTTTCAACTTTATACTTCACAATCTTCTATGACTATAAAGAATAAGTATACCTTTGCAAACAATACATGTGTTAGTGATAAAAAGAATATTCTATTCATATTATCACCAAGAAAATAAATATGTTACAAGTGATTTTCTTCATCGTTTTTTCATTTTTAGTAATTATACAAACCTTTTCATGTAATGTCTACTGAATGAAAGAAATGGGAAAACATTTCCTCCATATGGTATTGCTACAGAACAACTTCTAGGAAGAGATTTGTTCAATAATAGCACAGATGTTTCAATCTTTGTTTCCATGAGATGCGAGGACATGTCTGCTGAGAACAAAATCAGTGGGTAATTTGTGTAAATCATAGTATGTTAAGTGCATTATGTATTAAGTGTTTGTCTATTAGTACGAGAAAAATAATGTCTTTTAACTTTCACATTCTGTTGTCTACCCTATAGCAAGAGAACTGAATTACCCTAATAAAAGACTAATGAGCTACTTAAATTCTGTGCCACACAATAACAAGAGGTTTTGCAAGACAAATGTCAGGAATTCAGATTTTTATGAGAAACAGAGAATTTGACTGTTTCTTCCTCTCTTAGAGATCTCATAATACATACTGCTATTTCATCTTAAAGCAACCACATTTTCTGCTATCCTCATTGCATGGACCACATTTATGTGGTGACATTTCACTATCAATTTAAATTAAATATTCAAATATACAGAGTAATGGTGCCACCAAACCTCAATTCTCTGTGAATTACCACATCTGTAAATCCTCAGCAACACATACTGTGTCAGAGCATCATGAATGCTGATCTTTAGTGTAGATCAGCATATTCAACATCTGTCTTCTTAATATTCCTATGCCAAGCCAATTGCTAAATTTGCATATCTAATTACAACAAAATACTCCTTTCTGAGACTATTGCTAATACGTGTCCAATTTAACTGTTCACCTTGTCATTCCACTAGCTGCATGAAAACATATTTCTTACATAACATCTGCTGCAGCTACTAATCCATGGATATCCCACACTGCTGTAAAATTGTGTATTGCTCGTTTTGTTTCCTGTCTGGCTTCCATTTCTACTTCCTAGACTTAGATAATGGACCTTGCCAGTCATTACAAGAGTCATTTGCTTAAGGAAATTGCATCTCTTTTTCCTGATGTTTTTTTTTTTTGTTAGCAAACATGTAAGATGGCTTTAGCCTTCCCTTTGAACATTTTTCTTTCTCAGTAGACGTAGTTGGAATAGTGCCTGACTTAATAGTTGTTACTTAATGAATCAGGTATTCTTTTAATTTGTTTTATTTACAAAGTTTTAGTAAAATTTTACTTGACAAAATACATTTGTACTCGCAGAGTGATCAATTAAAACGTCATTGCCTAAGAAAAGGTGACAATTATATCTCTCTAAAATTCTTTATTAATAAGAACTTCCAATATTTTGAATGGACAAAATATGTTTAACAACTCACTAGATTTTTAGCAAATGTTTGTTTATTTTTTCATTCATTTTTCTCCTAAACCTCCTGGGAATGGGACCAAGATTTGAAATTAGAAGATTCTTCAAAACTTGAGGTAATTTCTTCTGTTGCTCTTCATGCCTCCTCAGGCTTTCTTGTCTATATCATCAGGTCAGTATTATTTTAACTTGTTTGGCAAACACAAATGGAGAAGGGAAGTGAACTAGATTATATTATATTGAAGGGAAGTTGCTCAGATATCACATGATAAATATGACCTATTATTTTACTCTTACCTCAAAAATAATTATTATAATCCAGGCTCTTCCACTCATTTATTTAATTATGTATATTTATAAGATACTTTAACTGTTAAATCCTAATACTTTATTTCCTATAAAACTAATATTTTTATAAAACTAATATTTATCTTATTTTTTTATGTTTCTGAAATTATATTTGGAAATACATATGGGGTGCTTGCAAGTTACTTTGGATACCCTATTTTATTTATTTAAGTGATGTGTCCTAATGTTCATTATATATGGATATGAGGTTGGACAATTAATATCGCACACTCATCCTAAAGTAAGTGCTGCATACCTCATTGCTGAATATCACTATGGTCACCTTCGAGGTAATCCGCTTCGGAAGCTATTTACTGACTCCAGCACCTAGTCCACCCTTCAAAGCAATTTTGCAGCTCTTTTTCTGGAATGGCCATCAGAGCTGCAATTGTACACAAAATCTAACAATATAGTTCACAAACTCTCCACCTTGTGATTACTTGGTTGGCAGCACTGTACAAACAATTCAGTAAGGTGTCATAACCTTGCCAAGCTAGATTGTATATGCACACACACACACACACATTCAAATGCTAGATTAAAAAATATATAATTTATACACACTTTCTCTCTAGGTGTTCTTTTATAATTTGAATTTTCATGTTAAAATTGTTCCAATGTCAAAGTAATTCTTTTGCTCTGTATGTCTATTTTTCTTCTTCCAAGTATACAGAAATGAATAATGGTGAACAAAATTGTGATTCACTTATCTATTCATTGAATAACACTTGTTCTTAGATTAAATATTTCCTGCAACAATAATAGATATCATGCCTTGAAGTGTGAACAAAATCTGTAATACTTCTAATCATGACATTTGATAATAATTACAGTAAAATACTATGTGATAAATATAAGATAATGAATAGTGATTAAAGTCACCACCTGTCTCAATTTAATCAAAGAAGAAAGAATACTCAAGTGAGAAATTGAATGCAAATTACATCATACTGAAAATATGTCTATTTTTGTTATACTTGAGACTCCTTTGTGAAATATCTATAATTCAGAGATTACTTTTTAGGGGAACTTAAATTTCCAGTATGATGCCAGCTTCAGAATTTAAAATAAAAATATCAAATGAAAACCACAAAAATATTTAATAAAAATGCAAATTTTGAGCGAGCAAAGTATAAAGCAATATAAAAGAATCAATATACTAGAAGTTTACATCATCACATATGCTAAAGTATAAACTATGAAAATTCTTCATAGATAAAAATAAATATTGTGATTCAATATATGTAAAAGTCAACACTTTTTGGTGAAAAGTGAAAAGTAGAGGAGATGTAGCTAGGAGTTGAGATCCAATTAAAATTTTTTTAAAAATGCCTGGAAGAAGTCAGAGGAATAAAGGGAAAAGATTTAACTTCTACATAATGCCAGTAGTCACTACTAACCCTGAAAATAGTGGAGATGCAGGCATACGGTGAAACAGTAAAAGCAGATTGTTGCTGAATAACAAGATGAAAAATTTTATATTTATGAGAAGATACAACTCATCCTGTTTAAATGATAGGGTCTTGTTAATGTGCATGAGTGTGGGTAGAAGGAGGATAAAAGGGCAGCTTAACAACGTATTGATGGAGGAATACGCCCGTCGACTCTGGAAACAATGAGAGGCAGTGCTCACTGGGACTTTATAAGTTTCTTCAAAACTCTAACAGTAGTCACCTGATTTATTAAAGAAAAGTTTAGCCTAGGCTATGATATGAGTTTTATAGTGCCAACCATGTACAACAAAAAAGAGTATGATAAGACTGGGATCATTGACCACTGAATACCAATCTTTTGATAAAGGAAATGGGTGAAGCTGAATGTAAACAAAATAATCAGGATGGCACCAAATCTGTGTTATCTGCTTCATGTGTAAAAAAGCATGTCAACCATAACGGGCTTTTTATAAAATTAGTACTTTGAGGAGTCACTTAGCTCTTCTCTTTTGGTACACCTTACATTTAGGGATTACCTAAAATGATTATCTCTCACTCTCAATTTAATTTTTCTCAATGGCTATCTTCTTGAACAACAGATTTTAAGTTTAATTACTCATAGCAAAACAGAAATCATTAGCTGATATCATCAGTTACATGAGGAAAGATTTTTAGATGCAGATGGCGATAAAATGAGGGTCTGTCCATAGGGTGCTCCTGGACCTAAGCAGTCTGTATAGTTTCTATACTGAGGGGATACATAATGGGACAGAACATTTCTTGAGTTTTAAAAATACATTTTGGATCCCAGAATTTCATTTCTAACATAGCCTATTTCAGATCACAGAAAAAGTACAGCTCCCAAAGCAGAGGGAATGCTTGCTTAGATGGCAGTGGTATCACAAAGTGATTTTGCTTGAGGAAACCAATCACGCCCATGTAATGGTATTCTTTGCTGGTGATATTGTTTCCCCAAGCATGGAGCATTCTGAAAACAGAACAATCAGGGATATTCAGACCTATGATCAGAGACTTAGAGGATCAGAACACCAAATATAAGCAGAAGTCTCGTGATGTGAGTTGACCTTGCCGAGATCAGTGAAAGAAGAATGATTCAGCATAACTAAACAAATATAAAGTACCTGGTAATGAACTGAGTTACCACTAAGCCTTGGGTTGGTCTGAGGACTAACTGTTTTTAGGTCAAGCATGCAGTTGACATCCAAATACCTCCTAACTTCACTGAACCTTGACACCTTGGGTAACTTGGAGAATATGGATACGAGTTTATAACTTTGAAGAGACAGTCACTAAAACCTGACATACCTGGAGTCCCAGGTACTGTTTTGCTCTGAAATGGCATATTTAAATATAACTCTTAGGAAAATAACATTTTCCCTCTATTAAAAGAAAAGTACAGAAATAGGAATTGCAGTGAATATTGGACCACTGGACTTACTGGTTTCTGCAGCCCTCCATGACACATCTAATGCAATGATTTCAGTGCTGCAGTGAAGAGCCTTTCATCATACTGCCACATAATATAATTTTGACTTTTTTCAGAGAATATAGTATTTGGCCAAGTGACAGTATATGGCATCTTTGTTAGACAAAAATAACCCAGGCTGGTTTTTTTAGGATGAGTAAAGTTGTCTGGCACTCCTGTGCTGAGGTATGCACAGAGACATTTGTAAGCCTCATTATAATTAAAATATTTATCCCAAAATGACAAAGTGAGACAAGTTAGTTCATGTACAATAGTACTGCCATTATTTCTGCACAGCACTATGTCTATTCAATTCATTTTATTAAAAGGTGTTTGTAATTAGGATTATCATACAAATAGTTATAAATTCTAATGAATGGATAATGCTAATTATGTTCTTTGTTCTTAATCTTTTTTAGCTCCACTATTTAATAAGTGATGTAACTCTTTAGGGTCTTTACTGAGAACTATTATTTTCATTTTGTATCTACTACACTTATTTTTAAACATGTATTTCTATATATTTCAAACAAATACAAACCATTTCTTCTTTCCATTTATGTAGCATAAGGAATAATTTTACCTTAAAGTGGTTTCAGACTACAAAAAATATTTATTTTATAAACTTTGATTCAACTTAGAATAATGTGTTAAAAATAAATGAAAAAAGCATACTAAAATTGTTCAATTTGCAGGCACAGAAGTATATATTTGCTGTTTACTAATAACTACAAGTTTTATAAAATTTTAGGCCAATCTGCTTGATATACAATTATATTCTCTGCTTATTCTGTGAGTATTTTCATATTTATCAAAAAGCAGACTTTTTCACATTTTAACATTTAAGATATTGAAATGCATTTTATAATTAATATCTTTAGATGACAAAATTAAATAGCAATAATATTGAGTAAGTACTGCTTATTTTGTGCTTTCTGTATGTCAGAAACTTCTATAAGCGTTTCATTTAATAACAATTCTGAAATATAAAAATTATTATTGTCTTTCTATAGAACTAAGAAAATTGAGGATTAGAGCAGTTAAGGGATTAGTTTAAGGTTACACAGCAGGTAAGAGGTAGAGCAGGTGGTGCGCTGGGACACTTGGAGTATTAATAGTTTATACTATGACAATGACCTGCACTTATGACCACCACCCTAGCAAACCAGAATCAAACTGTATATTTAGAAATTCCTGTATTTTTTATTTCACAGTTGTCATAGAAAAAAACAGAAGGTGATTATCTTAATTCCTTCTATAGATAATATTTCTTTAAAATTTTGCCACAAAAAATTCTCAAAACTCTAGGTTTTTTACTAATTCTTACCTTTCTCCCACCATTCAAGAACCAGTGTAGTGCTAAATCTCTCTCTCCTCCTTACCCAATGCCCACATTTTTCTTCTGCTGCTGTTACTTCCTAGGGAATGTATGTTAAGTAAGATTGTTTTCCCCCAAGCATTTTGTGACTTCCCAGCCTAGTTCTTTACCAGCTCTAGTAAGCAAATAGGAACTACTTTAGGGCACTTGTGTCTTCCCTAGAAGGACATGATTGATATGATAGAGTTAAGCTATTATGAGCCAATCAAGTCCCATAACAATTATTAACAATTTGCTCTTAGCCTTCTGGCTTAATCTTTTATTTTTTTCAAGGGATTTTTTCATTTTCTTTGGGCAATTGAGCAAAACTTCTACTTTCATGGTTGAGTCTATATCTACATGATCCAAAACAATCCCTCATTTTAAATTGGACACTAGATATACCCAAATGATTAGTGCTCCTCGTGTTTGGTTTAGAGCTGTTAGAAATTATTTGAACTTTGTTCAATAGAGTATTAGAAGTTTTAGGTCCAATTCTTATTGAATTACTCTGCAGATTTCTGGAAGGATTTTTATTTTGAGTAAACAAATGCTTGTTAAAGTTTTTTTTTCAGGAGAAACATAATAGCTTTGTATATTTATATGTATTTGTGTTTGAATTAGCATTGAGGAAATCATAACAGTATACTTCACTTTCAGGTTTATTACTGGAATCAGCCTCAGTTCCCACTTCAGATTTGTGTAGCCAATAAATATATTGCTATTTTTATAAACATATCATACAGTGTTGTAAATGAAGGGTTATCAGCAGAGCTGCAATTCAGTATCTATTTTATAGAGGCATGACTAAGAGAAAAGGCAAGTAATGTCAACTCCTTTTTAAGTATTCCTAAATCAATGACAAACTTGCTGGCAAACTCACTAAATTTAAAAAGCTTATTGCTATTAACTTCTGGAGAGTCTCCTATATTGTATGCTTTTAGCAATATTTACTTAAGTCTATGGTTGTAAAGTGTATTACTTTCTGGAAAATACCACAGAAGCTAAATGAAGGTAATTCAATTAAACACACACACACACACACACACACACACACACGCAGAGGGAGAAACCTTAGACAGAAAGAAAAGCACTGTTTATATTTCTGTAGATATACAGGGTGGGAGAAAGTTGAAGAAGTTTTGATTTTATTGGTTTGATTCATTCTTTGAAGTGGGAAGCATTGTAATTGCTGAGAGTGAGCAAGGAAGAGGGCGGTGTGAGGAGTGGGCATAGGCACTGTGCAGAGCCAGAGGAAAGGAGCAGATGTAGGCAAATGTTGTCAGGTGGTATTGATAAATAAACGTGTCTGCAGTAGGAATTTTTATATTTTTTCACCAATACAAATGAATTTTTAAGTATATGTCAGGCACTACACTAGACACTTGGGGATATAAATATGAATAAACAACAAATCCTAATCTGAAGGACTGTGTGGTCTCCATGAGATGCACAAAGATGTGAGATAGAAAATATACCCAAAAAAGAAGTTTAAAGAATATTTCAGAGGGTTTAGGCAGAATTTTAAAAATATTATTTCAACTATGGTTGTTTTTTTTTTTTTGTGAAAATGCAAACAAGGAGAGGGATCCAAACCAAGGTGGCTGCTTGCACACACTATGGTATTCACCTGTTTACTGCATTTCCTTATATTGTTGTGGAAGATGGAGAGTGATAGGCCGGAGTGCTTCTAGAAGAAAAGGGCACATTTTAAACTGCTGATTCCTCATACTCCTAGATGGAGTTGAGTTGAACAAATAACAAATAAAGAATTGTTATTTTCCCATTTGCATGCCCCAAAGAAGGCAGACTATGAATCCCAGAAAGTAATTTCAAGAACTACTTGTTCTCATCTTCCTTGGGTTTTGCTCTGGTATCTTAGGAGTTATATATTACAGACACAGGAATTCAAGTGCTTGGTTTATGTACACAAGAACATATGGAGTGATTCCTTAAAAATATGACTGTGACAAAGAAAACAGTTATTCTGTAGATGATAAGATGATTTGCTTTCTGGTGACAGGATGGAGGAGTGATAGTTAAAATAATCATCTATTCTTAAATCCAATATACCCATTATGATACTAAAATAAAAGATGTTATGTTTCTCAGAATTTAATTGAATTAAAAAGAATTAAAATGGTCATAGTAATTTAAAATAGCAAAATATCTTCACTCATTAGCAGTCAAAGGTAAAAACTGAACAATATCAATTCACTTGTATAAACTGTCACAATCCAATCAGTATTTGATGCCACAGAACTTGGACTAATTTAGGGAAAAGAACCTCCAAATTCTTGTCTATGGTAAAGTAATTTCAAGGTAGAAAACATATGGAACACAGAGATGTACATCATTACATGTGGGGAATGTCTCTGGCTTTTTCTTTTGAGGGTGGGGAGGAAAAATAAATTAGGATTGCTAATAAAATATTTTCTTCTCCCAAATTTTCTTTATGTTCAAGATGATTTACTTCACCTAGCTGAAATTCTGTTTCCCATGAAGGGGTGTGGTGAAATGTACTTGCCTCTTAATAATCAGATCCTTACTGCATGAGAAGTATCTTGAATATTAGTTAAGGTACTTCCAACAGGCACTTTTCTTTGTGCTAATTCTTTGTTATAAAAATCTGTAACTAAGCAGTGAAGGAGATAACCTCTAAGGTTAATTCCAGCCATATCACTTTATGAATCTGTACATTGGTACTTGAGTGATATTTTCAAAGTCCCCTGTAACAAGAGAAATGGAAGCTGAAAAGACACATCCTAGAGCTTGTTCAGGAGCATATGGATTGATATGCATGAGTAATTTCATTCCCTCTTATCTCTATAGGCTCATGTATAATTTTTATAGTATGTATTGTTACTTAGATTGTGTTTTGTTTTTAATATATATAATTTTCTCAACAAAAGTGCCACAACTATTCAACTCAATTAGTTTTTTATATCTGTGAGCTCAATAGTTTTTTTTGTTTTTCCAAATTAATATTAATAAATAAATCTGATAACTAGCAACTTAATAAATATCTGAGTCATTATTCTTAAAGCACAACCATGCCTGCAACTAGTGATTATTAATTAGGCTGACCAGACATACCATTTTAAACAGGACAGAAAACAACTATACTGTCCCATTTCAAATGGTACGTATGGTCAGCCTTGTCTCACTGGGCTAAATTCAAGGTGTCAGTAGGCTGACCACGTGCACCATTTGAAACAGGACAGGACCGTTGCTTTCTGTCTCTTCTAAGATGGGAAATCTGGTGAGCCTATTATTTATCCATTTCTACATAGAAACAAAGTTATTTTTCTTTCTTTACACAGAGCACCTTTGGCCATTAATCAAGTTTTTTAATGGACTGGTTTTATTTCCCACAGAGGGTTGAGCCAGTTTTCCTCAATTTTTGCCAAATTGCTCAAATTTCCAGGGCTCTCTAAAGAATACCCACGATTAGAGCTTCAGTTGTTTGCATGCCTGAGAAACTGAATTTATTCACATAAGATTGAGATGAACAGGCAAAGGATCCCTTGGCTTCGTTTCTCTCATCCTCATCTAATAAGCTGCCAAAAATATTTCCCTTATGTATTTCTAGACACACCACAACCTTCTAAAAGAATCCAATGACTACAACTTTTATCTAAATCCAAATTAAGTTTCTAGACATTAATAAAGATCTCCTTTAAAGCCAAGTCTGAAGCCAAACAATGCTAGGATCATAGTAAAAGTCACTTTCATTGAAATCAATCTACCACATATGCAGGATCTATGACCTTCTTAAAACTAAAAATTTTGATCACAAAGAGCATTCATTCGTTTACGCAGTGATTTACTTCACATACATTTATTGAGGGTTCCAGCACTCTGTTTGAGGTACAGATACTGTTGTAAATGAAATATTTATGCATTCTATAAACATTTCACTAGTAGTTTGTCAGAAAACTCGTTTATTAAATAATTTTTAAAGTATAGAGAATTCCTTGAAAGGAAAGTCAAGGTGTTGATTAATTTTAAAAGAGGAAGATCTAACCTGGGAGATGTATTTTTATAGATATGTGGTATTCCAGTTTGGTCAAAATTATTTTTAAAATGTGCTTATTAGTTAAATCCCAACCTGCCTAAAAATATAATTGCTTTCATACACAGCTTTTTATCTTCTATATTTCTTCTACATTGTTATTATTTAATAAAACAAACAAATTAACATAATTTCTGGTCAGATTAAAGAGGAAATATGTATACTACAGCATTTCAATAAAACATTCTGAATTTATTTTACTTATCTTACTAACTGGTATAGTACATTCTTCTTATAAGCAAGGTCAATTAAATTATGGTCACTTAGTTCTTGAGTCTATGCTCTCTATCATATGATATTGGAATCATTTTCTGTCAACACTTGTTTTTGTTGTTTGTTTTTTATTTTTGGTGATGGTGGTGGTGTCTAAGTGATATTGATGTACTGATTAAGTCCAAGAGTACATGGACTTAATCCTGTTTGTACATATATCTGTCTAACTTAGTCTCTCTCTCTCTCTGACTCTTTATTACTGTCAATATTTAAAGAAAAATTCTAACAAAAGAAAATTATTTTGAGTGCTTTCCCAGGGCTCAACATTATGATAGCAATCAGGGAAAACATGATAGAAAATAGACATAGTTCTTGACCTATTAGAAGTGCAGTGTTTTCTTAAAGAATGGTAACAGACCAAATCATAATCAATTAGGCATGTTTTATAAATTACTGAGCCCCATCCTGCACCTATTCACCCCAAAGATCCTTGGAATCTGTTTTAAAAAGTAACCTCAACATGGACCATCCTTGCTTAATCACTAAGACACTTTCAGTGTGATAATGTTAATTTAAATAAATTACTATGATACATCTTTAGAATGTACTTCTTTACATTTGTGTAAAATTTTAAATAACATTAATTCTTAAAAATATACTCAAAATAATTTAATTATTATTTTTAAAACCTATAGATTTTGAATATTATAAAATGTACCCACATCTCTTTTTCTTTTTTTTTTAATTCATTTTTATTGTTAGATTTATTGGGGTGACATCTATTAGCAAGGATTACATAGGTTTCAGGCATACAATTCTACAGTGCATTGTCAACTTGTTGTATAATAAGTTCACCACCCAATGTGAGTTCTCTTTCCATCACCTTATATTTAGCTTCCCCTCCCTCCTCTCCCACCCCCTGCCCTTTCTCCCCTCCCTTATCCTACTTGTCCCCAAATAAACATTAAACTATTGATTGTGTCCATGGGTTATTTGTTTGTTCATTTCTTTTCTTTGCTTTCAGTTTTATATTTCGCATATGAGTGAAGTCATACAGTTCTTTGTTTTTTCTGTCTGGCTTATTTCTAATATAAGCAGGATAATCTAAACTAAGCAGGATGATCTCCAGGTCCATCCATTTTGTGGCAAATGGTAATATTTCAACTTTTCTTACAGCTGAGTAATATTCCAATGTGTATATGTACCACCGCTTCTTTATCAGTCATCTGTCGCAGGGCACTTTGGTTGTTTCCATGTTTTGGCCACTGTGAACAGCGCTGCGATGAAGATGAACATTGGGGTACATAAGTTTTGCGGACAAAGGTTTTCAAGTCTTTTGGGTAGATCCCCAGAAGGGGGATTGCTGGGTCAAATGGTAACTCCATTCCCAATTTTCTGAGGAGGAATCTCCACACTGTCTTCCACAGTGCTTGTACCAGTTTGCACTCCCACCAGCAGTGTGCG
>PVJL010002104.1:193269-215899 GCA_004026885.1 Lyroderma lyra
GCACTTGTTATTCCTTGTCTTGTTGATAACAGCCATTCTCACAGGTGTGAGGTGGTATCTCATTGTGGTTTTGATTTGCATTTCCCTGATAGCTAATGAGGATGAGCATTTTTTCATATGTCTGCTGGCCATTTGTATTTCTTCGTGGGAGAAGTGTCTGTTTAGTTCTTCTGCCCACTTTTTAATTGGGTTGTTTGTTCTTCTGTTGTTAAGTCTTATTAGTTCTTTATATATTTTAGATATTAGACCCTTATCTGATGCGTTATTTGCAAATATTTTCTCCCATTCAGTTGGCTGTCTCTTTGCCTTGTTGATGGTTTCTTCTGCTGTGCAGAAGCTTTTTAGTTTGATATAATCCCATTCACTTATTTGTGCTTTTACTTCCCTTGCCTTTGAGGTCAGGTTCATGAAGTCTTCCTTGAGTCGTAGGTCTATAAGTTTAGTACCAATGTTTTCTTCTATACAGTTTATTGTTGCAGGTCTGATATGAAGGTCTTTAATCCATTTCAAGTTAATTTTTGTATATGGAGAGAGTATACAGCTCAAGTTCATTCTTTTGCATATGTTTTTCCAGTTTTCCCAACACCACCTACTAAAGAGGCTGTCTTTCCCCCATTGTATGTTTTTTGCTCCATTATCGAAAATTATTTGTCCATAAATTTGTGGGTTTATTTCTGGGTTTTCAGTTCTATTCCATTTGTCTATATTTCTGTTCTTCTGCCAGTACCAAGCTGTTCTGACTATTGATGCTTTGTAATATAAATTGAAGTCAGGGAATGTAATGCCACCAGCCTTATTCTTTTTATGTAGTATTGCTTTGGCAATTCGAGGTCTTTTATGGTTCCATATAAATCTAATAATTCTTTTATCTATTTCACGAAAGTATGATTGTGGAGTTTTGATGGGTATTGCATTAAATCTGTAGATTGCTTTGGGCAGAATGGCCATTTTAACAATGTTAAATCTTCCTATCCATGAACAGGGGATATTTTTCCACCTCTTAAAGTCTGTTTCAATTTCTTTCAAAAGTGTCTTATAGTTTTTCCATGTATAAGTTTGTCACCTCCTTCGTTAAGTTAATTCCCAGGTATTTCATTCTTTTTGTTGTGATAGCAACGGGAATTGACTCCCTCATTTCTTTTTCCGTGGATTCGTTGTTTGTATATAGGAATTGATTTTTTTTACATTGATTTTGTATCCTGCAACTTTACTATATTTGTTTATTTTTTCTAATAGTTTCCTGGTGGAATCTTTGGAATTTTTTATGTAAAGGATCATGTCATCTGCAAATAGTGACAATTGGACCTCTTCTTTCCCAATTTGGATACTTTTGATTCCTTTCTCTTGCCTGATTGCTGTGGCTAGAACTTTCAGTATTATACTAAATGGCAGTGGTGACGGGGAGCATCCCTGTCTTGTTCATGACTTTACGGGAATAGGTTTCAGCTTTTCCCCATTCAGTATGATGTAAGCCGAGGGCTTGTCATATATGGCCTTTATTATGTTGAGATACTTTCCTTCTATACCTATTTTATTTAGTGTTTGTTTTTTGTTTTTTGTTTTTTGTTTTTTGTTTTGCTATTTGGTATGTGGGTAGCTCTCTGACTGGGAATCGAACCCAGGCCGCAGCGCTGACTGCGCCAACGCCGAAGCCTTAAGCCACTACACCATCAGGGAACTCCCCTTATTTAGTGTTTTGATCATATATGGATGCTGTATCTTGTTGAAAGCTTTTTCTGCATCAATTGAAATGACCATATGGTCTTTATCTTTGATTTTGTTTATGTGGTGTATCACATTGATTGATTTTCATATGTTGAACGATCCTTGTGCTCCTGGGATGAATACCACTTGATCTTGATGTATGATCTTTTTGATGCATTGTTGTATTCTGTTTGCTAATATTTCGTTTATAATTTTTGCATCTGTGTTCATCAGAGATATTGGTCTATAGTTTTCTTTTTTTGTGTCATCTTTGCCAGGCTTTGGTATTAAAGTAATGTTGCCCTGATAGAACAAATTAGGAAGTACTGCTTCCTCTTCAATTTTTTGGAAGAGTCTGAGGAGGATAGGTGTTAATTCTTCTTTGAATGCTTGGTAGAACTCGTTGGTGAAACCATCTGGTCCAGGGCTTTTGCCTTTAGGGAGATTATGGATAGTGTTTTAATTTCTTCACTATCAATTGGTCTATTTAGATTATCCAATTCTTCTTGGTTCAATCTAGGTAGGCTATAAGTTTCTAGAAACTTGTCCATTTCTTCTAGGTTGTTAAATTTAGTGGCATAAAGTTCTTCATAATATTTTCTTATAATCCTTTGTATTTCTGTGGTATCAGTGGTAATTTCTCCCCTTTCATTTCTAATTTTGGATATTTGTGTTCTTTCCTTTCGTCCTTTGATTAGTCTCGCCAGGGGTTTGTCAATTTTGTTGACTTTCTCAAAGAACCAGCTCTTCGTTATATTAATTTTTTCTATTGTCCTTCTGTTCTCTAATTGGTTTAGCTCTGCTTTAATTTTTATTATTTCTTTCCTTCTGCTGACTTTGGGTTTTGTCTGCTCTTCTTTTTGTAGTTCTTTAAGATGGGATGCTAAGATGTTTGCTTGTGATTTTTCTTGTTTCTTAAGATAGGCCTGTAATGATATAAATTTCCCTCTTATTACCGCTTTTGCTGTGTCCCAATAATTCTGATATGTTGTATTTTCATGTCATTAGTTTCTATATATTTTTTAATCTCATCTTTTATTTGTTCTTTTATCCAGTCCTTTTTTAATAAGCTGTTGTTTAATCTCCATGTATATGTGTTGTTTTCTGCTTTCCTTTTACAGTTGATCTCCAATTTCAAAGGTTTGTGGTCTGAGAATACACTTGGTATGATTTCGATCTTCTTGAATTTGCTGAGGCTACTTTTGTGTCCTAGCATATGGTCCATCCTTGAGAATGTTCCATGTGCATTAGAAAAGAAGGAATAATCTCTTTTTGCTGGATGAAGTGTCCTGTAAATGTCAATTATGTCCAATTGCTGTAATGTGTCATTTAGAGCTGTTGTTTCCTTATTTATTTTTTGTTTGGATGATCTGTCCATGGCCATTAGCAGGGTGTTTAAGTCTCCCACAATGATTGTGTGTTCATCAGTTTCTCCTTTCAAATGTGTTAGTAGTTTCTTTGTATATTTTGGTGCATCCTGGTTGGGAGCATATATATTAATTAGTGTCAAGTCTTCTTGTTGTTGTATTGTGCCTTTTATCATTATGTAATGTCCATCCTTGTCTTTTACTATCTTTTTTAACTTGAAGTTTATTTCATCAGCTGTCAGTATGGCAGCTCCTGCTTTTCTCTGGTTACCATTTACTTGAAGTATTGTTTCCCATCCTTTCACTCTGAGTCTGTGTTTGTCCTTATGGCTGAGGTGTGTTTCTTGGAGACAGAGTATGGATGGGTTCTGTTTTTTAATCCAGTCTGCTACTCTGTTTCTTTTTATTGGTGAGTTCCGTCCATTAACATTTAGAGTGAAGATCGATATGTGAGGATTTCCTGTGGCCATTACTTATTTCTTTGTTTGTTTTAGTTTTATTTTTTTTTTCTTGTTGCCCCAACTTTATTCCATTTCTCCTAATGTTTTGTTTCAGGTCGAAGAGCCTCCTTCAGTATGTCTTGGAGTGCTGGCCTTGTGCTGGCAAATTCCCTCAGCTTCTGTTTGTCTGAGAAGGTCTTCATTCCACCTTCATATCTGAAAGATAATTTTGCTGGACAATTTATTCTTGGCTGTAAGTTCCTCTCTTTTAAATTTTTGAATATTGGATTCCACTCCCTCCTGGCTTGCAGAGTTTCTGCTGAGAAATCTGATGCCAGTCTGATGGGTTTTCTTCTAAAGGTTATAGTTCTTTTTTCCCTGGCTGCCTTGAGAGTTGTCTCTTTGTCTTTAGTTTTAGTACCATGTGTCTTGGAGAAGATCTGTTAGGGTCCAGGTATCTAGGGGTCCTGTATTCTTCTTGAACTTGGGGTTCCAGATCTTTCCATAGGTTTGGAAAGTTCTCATCTACTAATTGTTTGAGTATGCTCTCTGTAGAATGCTCTACCCCTTCTTCTATTCCTGTTATCCTGATGTTGTTTTGTCTCATGGAGTCAGATAGTTCTTGTAGCGTTCTTTCAATCCTTTTGGTTCTATATTCCCTCTCTTCCTCTTTTTTAGCTGTTTCCATGTTCTGATCTTCAATATCACTAATTCTTTCCTCCATCTGGTTGGCCCTGTTTCCTATGGCAGTGATTTCATTTCTCACTTCTTTTATTGTATTATTTATCTCTCACATTTCCATCTCAATCTTCCTTATGTTTTGAATTTCTTTGTTAAATTGTTCCTTTTGTTCATGAAGTTCCTTTTTTATGTCATTCTTGTCCTTTTTTATGTTGTTTATGTCAGCCATGGTGCTCTGCCAGTATATTTTCATTTCTGTCACAGCCTTTAGAATGGCTACTTTAAATTCTCTGTCACTTAATTCGGAAAGGCCTAGGTCTAAGAAGCTTGATAAATTTCCTGTTCTTTCTGGGGAGTTCATTTTTAAGGAATTCATCCTGTCTGCTGGGTTCTTCCTCTTTGACATGAGGGCGTTATATTCAGTAGTGCCCAGGAACCCAGATTGGTACTTTTGTGGTGTCTTGCTGTAGGGTAGACACGAGGTGGTACTGGGGGGGAGGGCAAGTTTTGGGAGATAGAGGGGTTGTTTATTTCTTATTTCTGGTTTCCTGCTATGTTTGGAGGCGCTGCACATCTATCATGGTTCCTCTGCTTCCTATAGTTAGTCAGTTGGTTGGGAAGGTTGTAGGAAAGGGGAGAAGCCAACAAAGACACACCAGGGCAGCTCCACCTTCTGCCCTATGCTGGGGAAGCTGGGTGATGCGGGCCAAGGCTGCTCCTATTGGCTGGGGTGAATGCTATCAAATCCGCCTTTCTTCCCTGGTCTGCTTCCGTGGCCAAATGTCGGGGCAGAGTTTGTGGGCTCGTACTGCTTTTAGGACCCAGGGGCGCATGAGCAGGCGTGCACACAAGTCTGAAGCTGTGGGTCTGACCCTGCGTTAGGAATGCAGCCGGTCCGCCTCCACAGCAAGCCGGAAGCCGCAGCTCTGTCTGTGTAGGGACTGTGCGCTGCCCACGCGGCAGCTGGTCCACCTCCACAGCGGGCCTTAATGGGAACCGCAGCCCTGTGTAGGGGCTGTGCGCTGCCCGCGCGGCAGCCAGCCTGCCTCTGCAGCGCAGCAGGCTGGAATGGGAGCCACAGCCCCTCTGTGTAGGAGCTGTGTGCTGCCCACGCTGCAGCTGACCAGCCTCCTCAGCGGGCCGGGACCAGGAACCGCAGCCCTGTGCAGGAGCCGCACGCGCCTGCGCTGTGGGTCCCAAGGGAGCCCAGAGCCAAGATGTCGTCTCTGCAGTTCAGAGTCCTCGCTCAGCCCTGCTACCACTCAAGAGTTCCAGAGGCTGGCTCCCAAGGTCTGTCCCCAACTCACCGTTCCAAATTCCAGCTCCCCAGCCCAGCTCCCCAACGATTTCCACTGTTGCTAGGGCTTTTTCTCTTGTCGCCTCTCGGCTTCTCCCCTCCCATGCACTGCAGTCAGCCGCGATCGGGTCCTGTTGCAATCCGTCTCTGCTCCCTCCCCTCTCTCCCGCTTGCCCCTTTCTCTCCAAACCTCACTTTTTAAAGTACACAAAATGAGTAAAGTACACAAAAAGACTAAGATAGTTTGAGAAAAAATACGGTGGTAGAGTTCAATTAAGAGAAGAGAGATCAGTATTAACGCATGCTATGTGAGAATTCAGTAAAGATAGAAGACAGTTCTGTAGAAAGTTCACTGTGTGCTGTGCTGTCTTAGGTGTTTACTTGCAATGCGTGGGTGTCTCAGCTGCTGTGTTTTGTCACCTAGGGCCCTCTTTCTTGGCCCCTGGGTGGCCGCTTAATTGTGTTTTCTGGGAGAGGCTTTAGGGACCTCCTCTCCAGTCGCCATTTTGTCCTCCTTCCACATAAGGTTTTCTTGTGGTCAACTCTAAACCAGAATTATTCAGTAAGGAGAATTGGGGAAATATTGTCACATGATGTTGACAGAGTCCAATCCATCAAAAAGCCCTCAAATCTTAGGCTCGTGTATTTTAGAGGTTCCTATCAAGTTATCCTATGTGAGGGCTAGCTTACTTCTCATCATGAGAAATCTCCAGGGCCTTTTACCATCTGTGTAACATTCACCTTCCAGAAGTCAAAGGGTCCTCTTGTCCTCCAATCTGAGATCTTGCAAGAGTAACAGTAGAGAATGGTAGTACTAATAATCAGGAGGCTATGAGAAATATATTCTAAATACATGTGTGAAAATTCTTATATCCAGTCACAAGATGTGACTTGAACTCCATGCCCCAAACAAAGCAACCATAAAATATGACAGTAAATTGCTAAATATTCAAAATTTTCAAAGTTAAGTTAAATTTATGTTGATGCAGCTCATAGTCTAATCCAAATCCTATTTGCGGAGAAAAATGTCTCTAATGTTTTAATATTAGAAATTTTATGTAAACTCAGTTTATTGTGCTGAAGAGTAACAATGAATAGTTCATTTTTCAGCTCTCAGATTAAGAAGATATTGCATTGCTTTTAAGGAACAGAATGCTTTGCTATTGTGTTTCTGAAGCATAATTTCTCCAAAACAAAGTCAGTTCCAAAACTAGTCACAAGTTCTTTTCTTCATAAAGAACTCATGATAAAATGAATCCACAAACTGTTTCTCTTCACTGGGTGCTGTGCTAGAGAAAAAGAAACTATTCCAGGGTTTTTCATGCACTTGCAAGATACCCTAAGAGTGGGACTAGGGATTGAAATATAAAAGTAAAAAGTATATAGCAAAATTTCTTCATTCTGCATTCATTCTCTGACTTGGACAAAACGAACAAGTGCTAGTGTATTTAATGTGTTTTGCACTGAGATCTTTCTAAGAATGTTTTTGTGTTCTATTTACCTACTGGATATCTAAACTTTTGAAGTATGTAGTTCATGGTAATGGGTGAAGAGTAAAATTATGAAGACAGAAAGACTAGGTTAATTTACATTTTAAAAAAGCATGGAACTCACTTTTTAAAGTACACAACATGAGTAAAGTACACAAAAAGACTAAGATAGTTTGAGAAAAAATACGGTGTTAGAGTTCAATTAAGAGAAGAGAGATCAGTATTAACACATGCTATGTGAGAATTCAGCAAAGATAGAAGACACAGTTCTGTAGAAAGTTCACTGTGTGCTGTGCTGTCGTATCTCCTTCCTCTGTGTCTCCAAGAGACTTCATCAAAGGCAGGAATTTCAGGATTTTCTGGTGTTTAGTTTTACATTTGGTTCAGGCTACAACCTCATTCTAAAATTAAATATAAGGCAGTCCAATTTTAGGGAGGTTAACATCTATTTATTGTTGCATTTTGTATGCATTTATTGAACAGTATTTTTCAGTCATAATCTTGTGGTGATGAGTAAACATTGATCCCTCTTCAAAAACAAAAAACAAAACACAAAACAAGTAGACAGAATAATCATTACAACTCAAATTGGTTAAAGGTCTTAAGGAAGATAAATCAAAGTTGCTGTGGGAGTAAATACAAGTAGGAAAGCCACTGTTTAAGAAGATACTACGTTATTTAAGAAGTCACAATCTTTGAAGAACTATAACTGAAATGTTAAAATACTTACCAGCAGGAATATGGAAATATAGACATGTGTGATTTGAAGTGAATAAAAGAAATTAGCATCACACCATTTTAAAAAGGCATGTGGTGAGCACTTTCTGGCATACTCTCTCCTAATTTGCCTTTATTACCTATAAAAATATCTGCAAAAGTGTGTGCTGTGTGTGTGCGTGTGCGTGTGTTTGTGTGAGTGTATGTGTGTGTGTTGAGAGAAAACCTTATTTAACTTGTAGTGAAAGGTCACAGACCCAGATCCATATTAGTAGAGCCTGAATGTCTTCATAAAAAAATGTCTATGGTATCTAGTACATGTATTTATTTCTTATTTCCTCTTGGTGGGAAAAGGGAAGACTTTAAAATTAAATATGACTTAATTCACATATCATTTTAGCCACATAACTGGCAATGTGATTTTGAACAAAGTAATAAATATTTCAGAGGCTCAGTTCTTACCAGAAAATAGTAGCTTAACCGTAAGCAGCATTTCATGTCATCTAAATCCCCTTCAGTTGGAAATTCAGTATTATTATATGTACCATTAGGGCAGGAAGAAAGAAGCTACTATGTTATAATTTTAATGCATCCTATATTGCATATTAAGTTGAGAAGCAATAAAAGAGCATAAATATAGTTCTTGGTAAAATACAAACATTCAATAAATTTTATCTCTGATTTTGCAATATAGTATTATAGAAAAAAATAGGGGAGAACATAACATATTAATGTTTTCTGGTATCAAGTGATCTAGTGTCAAATGTTTTTAATTTTGTTTTTGAGATTTTTGTGTTTCTTAGCAACTCTGCACAGTTATTTTCTGCTTAAATAACATTAAGCAATATTAGATGTTACTCCATTGATTTCAGACCACTGTTGCTGAGCTCTCTCTTCCTCCTTTTCTCTCCTTCTCCTCCCTTTAATTTTTTTCCCCCTCTACATGTTTAATAAAACTGAATTCTCCTCGTTTTTAAGGGAGAATACAAAAAGATGTTAGAGCACAAAACAGAATGTGGAGACTCAGGAGATCCAATCCATTACAAAGAGTGTTTTGTGTTTGAAAATTTCAGTCTCTTAATGTAGCGTACGTTAGCAGTAACAAGCACATACACCATAGAATGTGCCTGTGTGTTTTTGGAGTGTTCAGATATATCCTGCATGTGGGCCACGTATGGTCGAGACCACTTTTGGCACTTAGGTGCATCACGGAACATTATTGATACAATTTGGCAGAGTATGCTCAAAACCAGACTGTAAGAGCAAAACATAGAACTTAGGCTGTTGTTGTGGTGGTGGTTGTTTAACATTCTTTACACAGAGTTTCTGTATTTTTGGAGAAGGTTTTTCCTCACTGTAAATTTTAAATCAATTCAAACCAGAGTGCAGATTTTGGAAACATCTATAGTACGTGTTTTTATAATTCAAAAGATGATATTTGGCAGTTCAGGTTTCTGAATTTTTCATAAACTGTGATTGAAATGACTATAGTTTAGTATATTTATGTGCTTTACCTACCTATGACTTTTAGATAGTGATGTACACTTTTCTGTACTGGGACGTAGATGAAACCCTACAAAATGCTCATTGTTGAAATACTTACAATAAACCTAAGTTTCGCAGATAATCTAAGTTTTGTTTTACTCAAGAATGTAACCTTCACGATTGTTGTTAGTACAGATATATGGTAAATTACTAAAAATTCATTCAGACAAGAGAAAAAAAAACACAGCAGGGACCACTGAACTATTCAAAAAAACAAAGGTAAAATGAACAATACAAGTCAATATTGGGGAAACTCAAGCGTGTCGCTACTTTTTCCGAACATTCCGAGGGACTGAGTGAAATAGAGATCTGTTTCCATTGAATATGTTGACTATCCCTTAATTCCTCACCTGGAATTTAAAGTTATAAACTCAATAGGAAGTACATTAAGGTTTTTTATAAATGTATTCAAACAAAATTTCAAGTGGAACACAGAATGCAAAAAGTTTTTACTAATCTCCACTTGATCAAGTCTTTAAATGAGAACAACAGTAAATAGTGAAGAAGGCTTCTATTACTGGAGGTAATTGGGTCATTGATGTTACCTGCCAAAACTAAGATGACTGCATTCAAGTTTCTTCATTTTAAATACTCTTAAAAATAAATACTCTTTATTATATTTAGTCAAGTATTATATTTTAAAAGCCATTAATGTGTTTCATTCTTTGCTCTTTGTACTTATTGATTTAATCTGATTTAGTAATGCTCCCTAGCAAGCATAATCACCGTGTTTTAAATAAGGCAAATTTGCAATCTCTCTTTTGCTGGCAAACCAAAGCATGTAGAGTGTAAATAGACTAAGGAGAAAAGCAGTCACAGTTTGTCACTTTGGGCTGCATTATTCTCAGGCATTAAAGTGTGTTTGTTGAAAATGAACATTGTCTATGTTGTCAGAACCAATGATGGTTCTAGTACACGATTTCTGATGTAGACAAGTGTCCTACCTTCAACATCATGTATTCGTTTCTTTGGGTTCTCTTTTCAAAAATTATAAAGCTCAGATAAAATCATAGACATTTTCTTTTTTTGTATGTGGTTAGCTCCCTGGCTGGGAATCGAACCCAGGCCACAGCGCTGACAGCGCCGAAGCCTTAGCCACTACACCACTGGGGAACTCCCCATAGACATTTTCTTAAGCACAAATAATCACTCTGAGTAATGTTTATTACAACTAGAAACAGAAAATTGTTCATATATGATAGAAATGTTGGGAAATGTGTTTGCAAATTTTAATTTTGGGGGAGAATTATTAAATATAATCTCTCTGCTCTTCTAATATGAAATGCATTTGCTTGATCTCAGAGAATGAACAAATTCATAAAATACTTCTGATACTTTCACACTCTTTTCTCATGAACCTTACTCGTGTTTAAGGTCTCAGTGCTAATGTCTATTCTTCAGGACAACCAGTATTTTACCTATATAGTTTTTTTTTTTTAAATATGTTTGTAATTACTAATATTTGTGTATTTGTTAACCCCTAGACTGTTATATAGCTGAGGCCAATAAATGTATCTCTTTGATTTGCCTGGTATTCTGTAGACCTGAAAATGAGTTCACTGTTTGTTGAATGGATATATAAAAATAGACCTGAAAACATAATTATTCTTGTAAGTTGTAGCGATCAAAGATATAACTGTTATAATGAAAGATTTACATTGAAATAATTATTAACTCTGTTATGGAGTGAATTTAATGTCCTCTGAAACTCTTCCAAAATATAAACTATTTTCAAAGTTAGGCTCAGACACAACATTTATGCACAAAGCATTGACAGTGCTCTTATTCCTATTCTGCTAAGCAATAAATGCTGCAAAATTAGTTAATTGAAGAAACAGTAAAATTTAAACATAAAATATAAATTGATATGTCATGAAGAATGTAAAGCGCAAAGCCTGCTTCAAAATATCCAGTGAATGCATAATATCTTTCTGATCAAAAGGCTGAAAAATAACATTTAAAAGAAACAACACAAGTGAATACTGACTCAGAATATAGGTTCTCATACTTTGGATGTTCTAAATGTAGAAGCTGCCTCAACTTCCAAAGAAGAATGAAATCCTAATGAGCTTATTTAATCCTATTTTATCCACGGTTTGTGTCAGTTTCCCACTTTGCCAACACCAATTAAGGATGACAGGGAAGCTGAGTCCCATCAGTGAATTTGAGGTCTTGTTCAAGTGTTCAAGGAAACCCAGTCCGATCTAAATCAAACCTTGTATCACACATCTCAGTTAAATCTTCACACTCATCTCTCTGCTTGAACTGACCCAGTCTCTTTAACTTGTCATAATATTAGATATCACACGACCCATCCTTCTGTCTTGTTTCATGCCTATCTCCCTTCTATTCTAGTTGCTTCTGACTCTCCCAGGGACACACAAGGGAAAGAGAGAGAAAAGGAAAAGAACAAATTCGCATTTGACAGATGATGCTGTAGGCTGGAGCAGTGCTCCCTGAGTAACACACCCAAATGCTATTTTTTTCTTTGACAGAGTGATTGTGGCTCCTCAGAGATTTTCCAGATGGGGTGAAGGAACAATTGTGCTGTGCCCCAATGCAGAAGAACCATGGTGTATTCTCTCAAAACATTATGCTCTGGGCTTGCCTCACCACATCAGGCAGCCCTTGGTGCTGGACCCTTTCAAGATGGCTGTGCTGGCTTCCTTCTCCGGTGCCCACTAAGATCATTGCAAAATGAAAACATTCTGGATGAGAGGCACATCTCTTTCCAGATATCTTTTTTTAACCTGGTATCCCTGGCAGTTTCAACCTGCTCCTCATCTTTAAGCTTTTCTTGTTGAGAGTCATTTCTGTAACTTCCCAACTGCAGCAGAGATAGATTATATTTTTTCAAGGCTCTTGCTGCAACTCAGGTAGAGTAGTAGCTAATTTTAGTCTCCATGGTTCTGCAAGTCAGCTAACATCCAGCCAGAGGCCAGGAATCAGTCCCTGAGGACTGAAACACCCGATCTTTTTGAGTTAGACCGTAGAATGCTCCCTCACTTGTCTTAAGATGGAAGGAAAATGTCATTACTCTTTTACCATGGAGAAAGGAAAATTCGTGCTAGCTTTCTATATCGAGGCACTGACAGTGCTGCTGAATCTTTGAAATTCTCCTCACTTTGAACTTTTCATTCCATTTTTCTTATAACCAGAAGGTGGGTGAATGGCTAAGAATCAGAGAACTTTCCTGTGCCCCCTCTGGGTTACTTACAAATCTCTGAAAAATGAATGGGACCTTACCACTCACTGTCTCAGCTTTGAAACCCCTGAAATTCATCTGCAGTAACAAAAGCCCCATGAATCTTCCTGTTTCAAGTAAATGATACAGAAGCATTCATTTCTAAAAGTGGGTGCTGTCTTCAAACCCTTATTTCTGTCCTCTAGTTTTACTTGCTGTGGAAATGATTTGAAATGTTTTTATTTTTAATTCTTTTGATTTCTCCTGTGTCTTAATATGGTTGTCTTTCTTGAGCATATTAAAAAATAGCTATTGTCCCTTACTGAAAAATACTAAGATATTGTAACATATACCAGGTCATCTTTATTCTCATTTCATTCTTCAAACTGTTCATACTTTCTATGTTAATTTCTAGTTGGTTATCTTTACAACTGATTTATACCTTTTCTCTTTAGTTCCATTAAATACAAGCAGTATTTTTGATTCCCTAATGAGTAAGATATAGATATTAATGATTTTCTTTCTATTTACTTTGCCCATCCCCTGCTATCTTTCATTTTGACAACTATAATTTTACCTTTATATCATAGAAGCATTTTCATATCACATTTTACTTTAAAATTATAAATCAGCTCTTTTTCTATTAGCTACAATGTAAACAATAAAGAATGATTATCTTATTATGGCTATAATAATACTGGCTATGACAGATCCAATAAATATGCTGAGATTAATTTTCTTCTCTGCAGTCCAAAGCCAAATTCTCAGTAGCACTTGCACAAATAATTTTCTGGTGTCAAGGTCAAATTGATTTTCATGTTCTATACTCTGCGGTGGAAATATTTACTGTTCATTGAATGTGTATGTGCTGCTTTCAGTTTCCAGAACTTTTACAGTCAGGGCTATGAAACCAGATCCTGCCAGTGAACGGACGTGGTGTCTTTTCTAGGACAGGACTACTGCATCGCCGCCCAGCACGTTCTCCTTTTGCAGTTACCTGCATCTTATGTGTTCCAGATGATGCAATGAGGAGATAAAGCGACCTGAATCCCCGAGTCACCAATTGCAAGGCAGACACACTCTAGAACCACTGAGCCCAGGAAGGACCCTGACTGATGACATTTGAGCCATAAATGCCTCTATTTTTCAAATTACATGGCTGGATACTTTCCAGACAGCCCTCCTATAAACCTCTATTTGTTAAGCCACTCAGATGTCTGATATATGTCAGCTACAACACAGTTCAGCCTAACCTAACTAATTAGGCACTGTAACATTGTTCAAAATGATGCAGCATTTTAATTTGCTTTCTACTTGAATCTGGTATTCTTTTACAGCTCCTGTTTCTTTTGAGGCATTCATTTGGCTTTCATTTTTCTTGATGAACGAGCTATAGCATAAGCTTTCAACACAACCTAAAATTAACCAGTGTTTCCAATCATTCCTTTTAGTATTTATAATTGTTTTCTCCCAAAGGCCTTCCAATCTTCTGCTACAATCTGTACAGGTTTTTCTCTTGGCCAACTACAGATCTATCATACTAAGATCTCCCTTCATGATGCTCATTAATTTGAATAAGAGTTTCCTAGAAGCTGTAACTTCTCTCTCATTCTACTCTTCCTTTTACTAAACATTACTGTAATGAATACATTTTAGTAAAGGTACAAAAGAGGTAACATTTCTGATTATTTGTGTACCTGAAAAATATCTTTATTTTTTTGTTGATAATTAGCAGAAAATGTTTATTTGTATTGTTAATTTGCAGAGTACAGAATTTTGCAACCATAATAAATTTTCTCATGCTTCATTTTTTCTATTTTTCTCAAACATATATTTAGTTTAATAAATAAATGCTAATGTGACTTTTCTTTTCTGTGCTTATACAGAGGCTATTGAGTGATATTCAACACACACACATGCTCACATACACACATGCTTACACACACAACCACGTACACACATACACATTAAGTTAAAGGTATCTCCACAAATTTGGAGTGTCGTATCATGGCTGGGCTTTCAGGGGTAAAGAACCATGGTTCTCATTTTTTTCCATTTAATGGTCTCCTCTTCAGTAACAATGTCTACATTCTTTACTACTTTCAAATGGTCTAAGCAAAAGCTTTGCTCTGCACTCTCAGTAGATAACTTCATCTACTAAGTAATGAGAAAATAGGATTTCCTCATTTTCTGACAACCAAAAATCATAAATTGCCTTTATGTCATGTTTCTTCCCCCAGTTATTAGAAAACAAAAGGTATGTATAAAGGATAGATTGGTTAATGGTGTTAAGAAACAGTCTTTGACTCTTAGTTGCTTAAAACAATAAAGGGAGCTGACATCTGCATCCTCCGTGTCTTTCTTTACTAGACACAGTTCTTAAGCAGGATTCTGTGTTACTTGCATGTAGATTTTTTTATTCAGTTTGAAAGCAGCTGCCTTGTGGACCTCTGAAATAAACTTGGGGAAGAAGTTAGAACTTAGCATTTTGTCCTAGTGAAAAGTATCAATGAATTCATTTTAGTTTGAGACCTTTACCATCTTATTTCTTACTAGTTGGTTTCTAGAAATTCATTTTCCAAATGAAATTTCTGTCCCATCTCTATTTTAGCTCATCTTTCTCCATAATAAATGGGAAGTAACTAATGTAAACTAATATGGCTTCAAACCATTTCCCCTATGGCTACACATATATAGTAGGCCCTTGGTCTCTCACATTACCGTAGGCATCAATTTTAATATACAGAAGGTGCCAAAAAATGTGTATTCATTTTAAGAAATGAAAAGACTGTATTAAAATTGTAATACTCAATATGTACCAATAACAAAAGTTGAATCCAAGTCACATTTAACTTCTGCAATTACAAAAGGTGTTCGAAGTGGTTACCATTAGTATTTATGCAATACATAGATAACATCGCTTAAAATGTGTATATATTTTTTGGCACTTCCAGTCCATTTTGTATGGTGTAATAGCACTCTCTGAGCCTTCCATCCTGTTAGAGCTTTTTTTTTTCAGTAACTACTACCTGACTTTTAACAAAAGCCACATTCATTAATGTTTTATCATGAATAGAACTTATTTCCAAGTAGCAAATTATCTATTAGTTATTTTAATACATGACACAGTAACAAATAAATTCCTACATTTTAATTTCTCAACAATAGAAAAGTATACTGCTGATTCATCTAATAATCCAATATGGAGTTTCCTGTTTAGTGGCAGAAAGATTGCTCACAGTTTGGACTCTGGAGGTATTTTAATCTTCCAGGTACATTTTCCTGTGTTTTTCTAGCATTCTTTACCCCCGACTTCTATGAGGAAGTTTTTTTTTCATGTCAGTTTTAGATAGGCTGACCAGACGTACTGTTTTAAACAGGATAGAAAATAACAGTACTGTCCTGTTTCAAGCAGTACATATGGTCAGCCTACTGACGAGTTGAATTTAGCCCAGTGAGACTAGGCTGACCATATGTACTGTTCGAAACAGGACAGTACTGTTATTTTCTGTCCCATTTAAAACAGTACGTCTGGTCAGCCTAGATTTAGATGTTGCCCACATAGATAAGACTAGCAATCTATTGGCCTACAAATCAGTCTTCTGGCTGTGTATAACCTGAAGGCAAATCAGGAAATATTGTCTGTGACTTGGCATGTGCTTCCTAGGTGTCTTTGTATGCCATGAGCACACACTTTGCGGGACAGCTAAACCTTTTTTACTGAAACACAGTAGTAATGCTTTGGTATGTAATATGCCTTGGTAATATTAATATTTAGTATTAAATATATTTGGTCAATTATCAAATATATGGAGGTAGGGCCCCAAATTAGCTAACACTTTAAGTCTGTAGCACTGTGACTGCATTAGAGCAAGCCTTTGTCATACCTGCCAGAGCAGCTGATAAACCTGCATAATAGGTTGCTGTTGGGTCCAAAGCCAGTGCTGGAGCCTGAAACCTGGATTGTCTGGGAGTCCGCTGCCTGCTCGGAAGAGTCCAAGAAGTAGAACAGGATTGTTGTGATGCCAGCTTCCTTTAGCTGTAGCCTGGCATTCTGGCTGAAAGTTGCCATCACCCATGGGCTCTGGTTCTTCTTCACTTACTTTTACACACACCCCCTCCCCAAATTGAAGAATAAAATAGATGTCAGTGGACCTGAACAGACATTTCTCCCAAGGAGACATGGAAATAGTCAACAGATATGTGAAAGAATGCTCAACTTCACTAGCAATTAGGGAAATGCAAATCGAAATCACAATAAGATTAACCTCACACCTGTTAGAATGGGTATCATCAATAAGACAAATAATAACAAGTGTTGGAGAGGACGTGGAGAAAAGGAAATTCTCATATTGATGGGAACGCAAATTGGTATAACCGCTATGGAAAACAATATGGAGGTTCCTCAAAAAACTAAGAATAGAATTACCTTATGACCCAGCAATTTCTCTTCTTGATATCTACACCCCAAAATCTGAAAACTTTTGTCTGCAAAGATATATGTATCTTGACGTTCATTGCAGCATTATTCACAGTGGCCAAGACATGGAAACAACCGAAGTGTTCTTGAAAAGATGGTTGTGTGTAAACAAGCTGTGGTACATGTACACAATATTAGTTGGCTGTAAGAAAAGATGAAACACTGCCATTTGTGAACACATGGATGGATCTTGAGATTATCATGCTAAATGACGTAAGTCAGATAGACAAAGTCAAGAACCATGTAACTTCAATCAAATGTGGAATATAAAACTGAAAGCAACTAAGGAACAAGACAAACAAACAAACAGAAACTCATGGACACAGACAACAGTTTAGTGGTTACCGGGGGATAAGGAGGGGGGCTATGCAGGAGGAGGTGGGGGTCAGATATATGGGGATGAGAGGAGAACTGACTCTGGGTGGTGAGCACACAAAGTGACACAAAGATGATGTGTTACAAATTGTACACTTGAAACCTGTGTAATTTACTGCCCATTTATTACACAACAAATGTAATAAAAAATTAACATCAGTGGTAAATATTTCCAAGGTAAACACAAAACCAGAAGTTTGTTACTTCCTCTGTAAGCTACTATCAAAGTTACAAGTGAAAAAAATAAGTGAGAAACTACACTTTAAAAATATGTATTTTTAAAGCTCCAATTCTTCTTTAGTTCAGTTAGACTGCATTTCAAAATTAAAGAGTTTTTTCAGTATTATAATATATATCCACATAATATAATATATGGGAAGTATAGCAAAATAGAGATAGAAAAATTAAAGTCATCTATATACTTCTTATCAAAAGGCAACCAGTGTTAGTATTTTGGTCTATTTTGTTGGTAATATTTGTATATAACTTTCTTCCTCTTATGTGGTTAGGATATACCATAATGGTAAGACCACATATTTACTATTTGTCCCTTTTGTAAATTGTCACCATGATACTAAGTACACCTAAACAAGATAGTCTGTGGATAAAACAGATGCTAATTAAATAATCAGAGGTTTTGAGAATAAATGATGGTATTTGGAGATAGTATTTTACAGTGAAATTAGGATGTATTATAGAATCAGATGGATCTGGCTGAACTTTGACAGTTTTCTAGGACTCAAATTCCTCTACCACAGGGATCAGTGAACTTGGCTTTAGGACAGATCTAGCCCAAGGCCTGTCTTTACAGCATAGATTTTATTTACACACAGCCACACCCGTTCAATTCTGCATTTTCTATGACTGATTTCACACTGCCATGAGAGAGGTGAGTAGCTGTGACATGGATGGTGTGTCCTCAAAGCTGAAAATATTTACTATGTGACCTTTTAGACAGCAAGTTTCTGTAACCAGCCTTAGGAAGTTAGAGCATAAAATCTTATAGTTAAATAAGAATAGTAAATAATGCTTGTTGGATAGTTAGCCTTGAGTGTTAGATGAGGAAATTGAAGTTTTCCATGACTAAATAGAATTGGGATACAATCCACCCAACTGACATCAGAGCCTGCATGATTACCCACATTCTCATTGTAGTCAATGTTTGATTCCAAAATGCTTTCATTTTATTAATTGCCTTTCATAGTTGTCTATCAGAAAGACTCACAAGCTTTAACATTTTTTCATGAGCTTTGTTTTAATTCCTAAAACACTTCAGTAGTTTAGATGTAGCGTTATTATTATTATTATTATTATTATTTAGAGTAGCTTGATTTAAGTGTTTACTTTAATAGTCAATGGCTTTTTCCAAGTCCACAAAAAACATTCTTTGGTACTGTTCTTATAATAGTATATGTAAAGTAAATGAACCTTCACATGAACTATTTTTCTTCAGTGTATAAAACTTGATTTGTCTGAGTTTATTGTCTATTAAGTATTTATTTCCACCCATTGATGGAGAACCTATACCCTCCAGTACTTTTACCTAAGATATAACTTCATGGTGGTTTGCGCATATATGTATGATTATTTCAGTTACAGGAACATGCTATATAGAAGTTTTCTGTTAATGTTTTTACATGATAAAACCACTAATTAAATTAAGCTCCAATGAAGCCTCATTTTAGGTTTATGCTCATATACTTTAACTCATGAACTGTTTAGTGTAGCTTAAAATGAAGAGATTTTGCAAATGTTTAAGATTTCACATGAAAGCTCAATTAATCCAAAATGCTATCTACTGTCAACTGACAAATACTTTGTACAGTCAGACTGTCAAAATGCAAGTTCAAGAAGAAAATAAAGGTAATAGAAGAAAACTCTCTGTTTTGCAAAATTTTGCCTTACTTCTTTTTACCTATTTCTATCTCACATGTTTATGGTAAAGGCTGACACGTTCGTAGATTGTGAATTCTCATGCTGGAACTCTAAAATTTATATGTGGTAGATTGGATTATTGTATCTAACTCTCTTTTCGTGGTTATAATATAATTATATATCCATGCCATTTGCTTTGTAAATTTGCAGTGCTTCCTGCTAGAATACCCAGAGTAAAATTTTTGTCCCATTAAATGTTGGGCTAGTGATTTGCTTTCTCCCATAGAATGTGAGCAGGAATAATACACAGAGAGGCTTTCAATGTGCATGAGTGATTTGGCTTGTTCTTTTAGAATTTCTGGTCGCTGCCTTGAAGTATGCCAGAGGGAGCCATTCACTCTGGTTCATAGAAAGAAAACACATGGAAAGATCTAAACTTGTGTTTCTTTACCTTTACTATATTATTAACATTCTCTAAGGAAAGTTTTTAGAATATGTTTTTCATAATTGCCTCTTCTCACATACAGAATTTTAATACTACATGTATACTGTTTTTTTGTTTATATCGTGGCCCTTTGGAAGAAAACAAATGATTATAATATGTAAAATCAAATAAACACACATCAAGAAACAAGTTTTACCCCATCAGGGATGATGTGTCTTCTATTTGGCAATGCTTAATTTAAATCCATCCTTAAGCCAGGAGTTCAGGCTTGCCTATCCCAAACTGGTAAACCATTGCTGTCCTATAGCCCCAGGTTTGTGAAATAATGTTTTATTGTAGGCCACTAGTATTTGGATGTGTTTGTTATTCAGCATTTGGCAGGTAACATTAAGTTATATGTCACCCTCCATCATATCAATATTCATTTGTTCAACAAATATTTATTGAAAACTTGTAGAGCACCAGATACTATGCATGACTGCGAATACAAAAGTAGAGCTTGTGGCTTAGAAGACACATAATAATCAAACAAATACAATGATAACTGAAATACTGCCCAGACAACAAAATTGTAGCAAAACAGGAACCAGTTTAGGAAAAACATGTAAGCAGAGGCCTTACAGGTACTGGAGGAATCTGATGTTAGAAGAGAATTACAGAGTTTGATAAAGTTATGCATAAAGTTTCTGAAGTTATAGTCAGGCTCATTCAAATGAAGAGGAAAGTAGTGAGAGATGAGTTAGGATAGAATTAGGGATTTGTTAAGGCAAACTGTGGAGTTCTGATTTTATCTGATAGCCATAGCAAGCCATTAAAGAAGTGACTTTTAACATAGAATCTATATGTCTATCATAATACATTAATGTATAAGCCTCAGTTCCATGATTTCCTTAAATTTTATATGAAAAAGTAGGGCTTATGAATATTTCATTATTTGTTAAGAAGGCCCAAACCTTTAAAATACCTTCAGAAGGAGTTCTGTGACTCAGCAAAGATTAAGACACACTTAGTCAAGGATTTTGGGTAAAGGAATATTATATTCAATTTTGTGTTTTGGAAAGATTACTCTGGCTATATTGTGTAAAATAAATTTAAAGGATTAAATTTTAAGACAGATAAATTGGTAAGTAGGGAGTGAATGTCAAGGTAAAGGTGTAAATGGCAGAAATTACAGGAGTGCCAGTGAGTAAGAAGACCACTAGTCTTGGTAGGATATATCTGGAAATTCTGGGGTAAGTTGGAGAGGATGAATAGATGAGTTCACGTTTCAGATTCGGGAAACTAGGAGAATGGTAGTAGTATAGCTGTGTAAGGGCAGAATTTGAGGCCAGGAGGTTAATCACATGGCTAGAGTGAAAGCCCAAATTTAAGTAGACTCAGAGGGACTCCTAACTAGCCCCATTCCTATCCATATGGGCAGCACAAGCTCATCCAGCCCAAGAAAGTGATGTCGATGGATAAAAAAAGGCACTGGGAGAATTATACATGCTTTAGCACCAAGGGCAGCATTTCCCTGAACTAGTTAATTTGTAACCCGTCTCATGTTATGTGAGCACTTGTAGCCCTGTGCATCTCACATCTGCTGACCCACAAGTTCCCACACCTTAATTTTATCTTGTCTACTTAAAAATCTCTGCTTTGTTAATATCTTAGACTTCCTATATTGCTTACTGTATGCCATGCTATTTCTGAACTGTGTATTTACTTTTCAGTTACCTCTCCCTGGCATGTGACTAAATGTATTTAACTTTCATATTAATCTTCTCAAAATCTAATTTGGCAATGTCAGGCTTGGCTATGAGCTTCACCTCCATCCATTAATCATAAATTGTTTGTGTTTTTATGCCTGAATTGAAAATGTTGTATTGCTAATCTTCAATTTGCCTGCTACTCTCTCTAAACAGTGATCATTTGACGTTCAGATACCTTGTCTAATTTACTTGTTTTTGCACCTCTAGTGCATACTATATTGCCTAGGAAATAGGTATTTTCTATTTGTCTTGTGAAGCGAATGAATAGATGAGTTGCTATTAACAAAATGGCTTAATATGTCTTTCCCATCACATTCATCTTCTGAAGTTCTATCTGAACTCCACCTTCATTAAGTGGTTTTTAAGTCCCTCTTTATCTCAGTCCACCTGGGGTGCTATAACAAAATACTACTGACTAGATTGTTTATAAACATCAATAATTCATTCCTCCCTGTTCTGGAGGCTCAATGTCCAAAATCAGGGAGCCAGCAGGTCAGATGATAGATGGACTTTTTCCAGTCAAAGGCTTCTTATTGTGTCTTCACATGTTAGAAGGAGATGGCAAACTCCCTAGGGCTTCTTTTAAAAAGGCACTGATCACATGTAAGATGGCTCCACCCTCATAACCTAATCATTTCTCAAGGCCCCATCTACTAATATGATCACTTTTAACATAAGAATTTTGGAGGAACACAAACATTCAGACTGTAGCTGTCCCCTTTTAACTATAATCTTATAGCAAATTTGGGTTTTATACTAGCATTAGTATAATCTAATTCTAATACTAAGGCTTAAAATTGCCTGACTTGTTACTCTATATATATATATATATATATATATATATATATATATATATATATACCCAGAATGCAAATTAAAATTATTTTTGTTCACCTCTCCACAATGCTCAACATAGAGTTTGGCAGATCATACTTTCTCAATAATCAAAATTCAATATACAAGGTCTGGCACAAATAAGGCCCATTGTTTATGAGCTGGTAATCTGTACCAAATCTTTTACTACAAAATTATAAGCATATATGGTTATAAATTTTCTAATAAAATCATAACTCAGGTCCGGGTGTCACTTCTGCCAGACCCTGTGCATAAATGTATACTTTTCATGTGAGAATTGATAATACATTGCATTCATATTTTGAATTATTTATAAAATTATTTTGACTAACTATTTAATATGGGAAACCTCCATTATGAATTTGAATAAATTCTGATCTATTTCCCATTAATAATTTTATTTCTGCCATGTCATTGATAATGG